>APFE031356980.1:52110-73638 GCA_000404065.3 Pinus taeda | reverse complement strand
AATAATTCATCAATGACAGGAGTGGGAAACTTATCTTTAATAGTGAGCTTGTTGAGCTCCCTATAATTTGGACACATGTGCCACGATCCATCCTTCTTGTGCAACAATACAATTGGAGTAGAGAAAGAACTTTGGCTAGTTGAATTATACCAGCCTCTAGCATTTCTGCAACCATACGTTCAATTTCACTCTTTTGGGCATAGGGATATTTGTATGTCCTGATGTTTGGATGAACACTTCCTGGAATCAGATGAATAGCATGATCATGATCACGCACAGGTGGGAGACCTTTGGGAGTCTCAAATACCTTGGAATGATTGTCCAAGACTTTTTGGAGATCTGGAGAAATAGATGATTCCGATGTGGAAACATCTAGCGAACATAATTGTGCAATTACACCTCTTTGTTCCTTTTTTAGAAGCTTTGTCATACCATTAGAGCTGATTATCTTTCCTGGTTTCCCTGCAATACCCCTTAATCAAACTTCCTTTCTTCCATAGAAAATTTGATGAAAAGTTCTTGAAAATTAAAAGCTATTGTACCCAAGGATTGTAGCCATTGGACTCCTAGTACAACATCAGCACCTCCCATTGGGATGGAAAGCATTGGGCTAGTCAATACATATTCTCCCATGGATAGCTTGATATTATGGCATTTTTCAGAGCAATTTATGTTCCTCCATTTGCAATCATCACTTGACACTCTGGTGCTGGATATAGGAAGCAATTCAATTCTTTTGCTACCTTACAATGAATAAAATTGTGGGTGCTTCCTGAATCAATCAACACTATTACCTTTTTCTTCTTGATTTGTCCTTCTATCTTGATGGTTTGAGGAGTGGTAATTCCCGCCAATGCATTACAAGATATCGTCGGATTCATTTGTTCTTCATCTAGGCTTTGTTCCTGGAGTATATCCTCTTCTTTTGACCTTTCTTGCTCCTTTTCTTCTTCCTCTTCACAATCTATGTAGAATAATTTCTTCTCAGCACACTTATGACCTTTAGTGTATTTACTATCACAACTGTAACAAAGCCCTTTTGCTCTTTTTTCTTCCAATTGTTGTGGTGTCAACCTTATAGGTTGTGGAAGGCTAGGGAACACTTCCATCTTTATAGTTGTGAGTGTTATGCTTCTTGGTTGCCATAATTTTTCTTTCCATTTTTCTTGCTAACCTGAATGCCTTCTCTAATGAATCAGGTTCCAAAGGCGAACATCATGTTGGATATTATCCTTTAAAGTCCCTATGAACACATCAATCCTATGCTCCTCTGGAATATCTTTTACCCTTATGTTCAATTTTTGGAACTCCTCAATGTGCTCCATTATTGAACCCTTTTGTTTGAGACTTATCAATTGGCTAAAAAAAGTGTTGTTTTTTTGTATCCTCATAATGTGCTATCAATTCTTTCGTAAAAATTTCCCAAGTGATAAATTGTTTACGAGAGCAAAGCCATTGATACCATACAAACTGATTTGTTCCAAATATAAAGTTGCAATACGTACCTTTTGTGTGTTTTGCACATTATTGAGATCGAAAAATTGCTCCATCTGTAATATCCATGTTGCGGGATCCTTGCCATCAAACTTCCTCATATCGATTTTTGGAATATGATGGGTCTTCGGTTCCACATTAGAGTCTATGGAATCATGATTAACATTTCTTTTGTTCTCATCATGAGTTTCCTTTACTACCCTTTCACCCTTAGTGACCATTTCTTGTAGCAACTTATTCATATTTATCTTCAATTCGCCCATGTCTGTCTTCAAATCTGTCTTCAAATCGTCCATGTTTGTCTTCAAATCTGTCTTCAAATCGTCCATGTCTGTCTTCAAATTTGTCTTCCAATCGTCCATCTTAGCTTCCACGCCCTTTATATTAGATTCCATGCCATTTATCTTAGCTTCTGTTAGCTTTTGTGAGGCTGACATTTTTTGCACTTGGTCTTGTAATTTTGATATATCATGTAGCATTTCTTCCTCTTCTTCATGAGTTATGCTAGAGCTTTCAGGTTCCTTACTAGGTGTTTGCATTTTATTTCCTTAGGGCATCAGTTACCGATAATAATACTCTACTATCCCCTTTGAATTCCTTCAAAATAAATTTTCAAACCAAGCTTAAGCAAAAATTTAAGAAAATCTACACACCTTTTTTTACTTTGTAGGAGCTCGATATTGCCTCTGATGTATCTCTGTACTTTCTTATCATCTAGTTCTAAATTTGTGACCTGTAGTAGCCCTATGCGTCCTCTTTCCAATGCCACAATTTTGACCCAAATTGGATTCTCCAAGGAAGAGTTATGCGAAATCTCCCACAGTGACTTTATTATAGACTAGTTCAGTAGAGCGAACTTGTACGACGTGCCAAGAGTCACTGTTTCGACCTTTGGATCTAAAGACTGCACATAAGAAACTACAGTCCGTCCACTTTCTGTACCTTCTTATGAAATTTCAATCCGATGCTCCGAGAGAACCTTTTGACGATTTTCCCCAGGTCACCTATTTTGAATGTAATTCAGGAGTCTGCAAAAATACCAATTTCCTTAGATCATATCTCCGCAAATATCATGCACAAAGCTTTGAAATTTGGACCCAAGGTTCAGCATGATTTCTTCTCAAATGGGTTTTTTTTCCGACTTCTGAAACGTCACAGAAAAAAAATTATATCGAAAATGCCACGATGACCTGTTTGGAGCAGCGAAACCCTAGAATCCAAAGCTCTGATACCAAATGTTATGAAACCAGCTCAAGAAATGATAGAAAAGATAGATCAACGCCTTAGAATTCAGCCTCTTCGAGGGGAGAACCTCCTTTACATTACATAAAATGAACAATTCTTGGATGATACAAATGACAAACCTCCTTTATTATATATATGAGTCTAAGGAGTCACAATATACCACCCAACCAACCTAACAATAATAATATAAAGCCACAAAAATAACAATAGAGGGATTCTATGGGGCACAGTAATAACAATATGGGGGCAATAGGGGCACAAAAATATTAATAAGGGGTACAACTACCATAGTAATGGGGTAATCACTAGTATTATAGGGACCCAACATCCTCTCTCTATATTCACGGAAAGATTCAACATCATCTAGGGGAAAAAGTAGTGATGCCATATGCGTCACATCTGCAAATCTCTCTTTTTGTAGGAAGAGGTCATCAAAGGCATCTTCCTCATGGTTGAATGGATCCACTTTCACCATAGTAGTGAAGTCCTTGGCAGTACCATTTGGGTGATACTGCCTTCTTGGGAATGTAGCTAATTTCATAGATTTCATAATCTCTGCCTCTTTCCATGCATGTCCAAAATCATGTAGTGAAAACGCACCACATTGCAACAGAAATGTAGGCCAAATGGCCTTTTTATGTTCTTTCAATCCTTTGCTCAACCCACCTTCCCCTGTCATTTGGTAAGCTATCTCCCTGGGCATTAACTTGTTGGGGACATAGTATGGAAGGACATGCGATGAAGCAATGCTCCAAAATACTCTGATATATGTAAATGTCTCCTCCCAAACCATCTAGCTACATGTAGGATATTTTTAGCTTCTTTCGAAAACCTAGGGGTGGTTTTGTTGTAGACTTGTTTATGGATAGGCAACATAACTCCTTGACAAATCTTGTAAAAATGGGGTGAACTGAGACTCCCACAGTCTCTTATGATACACATGGGTAGGAAGCGGGTCATGCACAGTCCACTTCCATCCCATGATAGGAAATTTGAAGCCAAAACAGATTGCATCCATTACATAGGCACTGATGAAAAATGGGGGGCAAACCCATGAAGAGGGACTCCTCTTTCTCCTATACTGCATAATGGCTTTTGCCAAATTATCAGAAAAAGTTTGGGCCTAATTCATTATTGTTGCGTTTACAACTACTTCTATTAATGGCAGCCATTCTGGGGAAACTTTAGTACTATCGGGCTTGCCAAACAATCTAAATAGCATGGCTGCTACAAAACTATAAGGGTAAGAGATAGATGTTGTAGAATACATACCCATATTATCCTTTTTTATCTTGCTTTCATTTTATGTCCAGTTGTGTGTGACATCTGTTGGGTCTTCATTATCCTTACAAAATTTCTCAAGGAATTGTTTATTGTAGAGCTTCTATGGCTTTGGTAAATTATACATAAGCCTTAGGTAGTTTGGTGAAAAAGATCCCATAACCTCCTGCCTGCTATTCTTGAATTCACTATCTGAGATGTCCACCATATAAATTATCCACTTAACCCTATTTGTATATGGAATTATCTTCAGTCTTGCAGCTATGCGGTGTAGAAAGGAACATGTTGTCTTGAAGAAGGAGGCATCGAAGGAAATATTAGCATCGGCTGTGGCCTTTGCTACCAGAGGTCTTGGTTTCTCTTCTTCTAATAAATCATACATGGCTTCCCATGTTGAGGTTCCTCTATCTCTTCTGCACATGGTATTAGAGAATAGAGGGATCATTTCTGACTTTTCAGATGTGGTTGCCTTTCCCCTATTTTCCATTGCTCGCAACGACTCTTACCATGGATTTTTCCTAAAAATGGAGCAAACAAGAAGCTATTAGATAGACAAAAGTAAAAATGAAAATAATAATGAATGATACAGATAACCTTGAAAAGGTGACAAGAAAAGAGTTTTAATTAAACATAGGTGAGAAGATATCGTATCACGTCGAGCCCCTTTTTCAAACATAGATGCCATTAACCCATAGTAAATGCCCACTAATGGCTCTATGTCTCTAGCTTTATTGGTCATTAATGTTTTGCATCGTAAGTTAGGAAAGAAAAATTTTAGGGTGGTGAGCTTTAACTGTGAGAATGTCGATTTTGCGATTGCAATGCAATATCGCAAATCGCATTATTGCATTTTATGTGTGCACTTTCTTTAAAGTTCCTTTGGGAAGTGAAATGTGGGATGTTCCTTATTGTGTTTAAAGCGTAGCTTGTTTGATAGGATTTTCTTTATAAATCCTCTTTTATTGCGTAGCGAACTTAAGTGTTATTTTATAACATAGTTTTTAATCGGGTCCGGGCTTCTATCGCATTTCACAATATCGCATGGTTGGTAAGGTTTCAGGCCTTTCTTAAGTATTTCCAATGCGATGCGATAAGGCTGACCATGTCATCACAATATCGCATTTCTCATGGTTAAAGATACTTTGTGAGGGTGCGCCCTTTGTAAGTGGCGATATGCGATGCAGACCTTATTTTAATAAGAAATGCCTTAGGGCTTAGTTTAAATGAAAAAGCCTAATAACATCTAGGTTAAGCATGGTAATCCCTTTTGATCACTTTTCACGAATTTCATTTGTTAACAAGGATTTTGACATGCTTGGTCGTGCGACATGCAAAAAGGGCGAACATTTGCTAGCTTTCAAAGGGTTTTGTCTTAATATCTCGCTTTATTCCAAAAATTTAACAAGAAAATGCCTAAATGTTAGATTTATTTTTTGGAAGGATTTTTTAGGGGTCCCCATTTATTAATAAAATATTAGATATTATATTAACAAATGGAGGGGTTGTTGAATAGCACAACAATTGGAGATTCACTGGAAGAACCAGTTATCTGTGACAATCTAAAAACCTCCAAAATAAAGGCAATTCAAAAAATAAAAATACATGAAATATAATATAAGTAACATTACTCTGAATAATAAAAACAAAATCTACCTAACTATCATGCTTTTGATCATCCTCTTCAATATGAAAGTTGCTTTGTCTACATTAGTCATCACTTGGTTTTAAAGATAGAAATAGCGGATTCTCACAAATCAGCTTTTGGATATACTCAGTTGTCATAGGCAGAGCATTTGCTGCCAGCAGGTGTCCATAGCGTCGGCAGGGTTACCTTTTTAACTAGCAATGATTCAGTATCCCATCTAGATAAGAATGCAATTTTTAAAGATAAGTTGAACTTCATATACTTATTTTTCTTTTCATTTTTTTTCTAAACAATTCTCTTTTCTTTAAAATTTCCATTTTTCTCCTTAAAGGCCATTGTCTTGGTTTGGTGACCAAAAATGACAATGCCACTCATTGGTTGTAACTTAACTAAACAAACTAGATCTTGATGAGACCCCTTGTCTTTTGATTGATACAATCTCAAGACATTACCCTATTTTGATATGCAGTATTGGTAATGTCAACTAGTTATTTCCCTATGATCATAGTAAGTCAGCTCTTGATGAGACCTCTTATCCTTTAAGTTTAAGCATATTTTAGAATTACACTCTAAAAAATGAAAGCTTACTAGATGGGGAGAATCATTGACTTCTTAAGAGTTTCTGGGTGACAATTATAGAGTTAAAGATGCTTTTCTATAGAGAGGTTTTTCTTTGTTACATATATTTTTCTTTATTGATGGTAGAGCAAAGATTTCTTTACAAAGTTGAGGTTTAGCAAAGGAAAAATAATTTTAGTAGAGGACAAGCAATTTCAGAGTAATAGAACTTAACCCATGTTTATAATGTAAAAATCATCTTCTTAACGATCTCTACTTATATAAATGAAAAGTCAAAATATAAAAGAGACTATTATTTGTAAGGCCAAAAGTAAATGCTACTCAACTTTTTATTTTTCTAAAAAGTAAAAGCAATAGTATACAAGGAATAGAAGAGGTTATCTTCTATGAAAAATATTTTTTTAGAATTTGCCCATTAACGGGCATGGAATCAATTTTACCTGACAAGTCTTGTAAAAGAAATGTTGATGGACAGATTTTCTCAATGATTTGAAATGGTCCAAGCCATAGTCTTTGGAACTGAGTGTGTTTACCTTTTTCCTCATGTGCTTTGTCCCATTTTAAAACTAGATCACCTACTTCAAATTTTCTATGACTAGCTTTGACTAATTGTTGATGATGGGAATGGGTAGCTTTAGCCTTTTCTCTTTCTTCTTCAAGCTTAATGATCTAAAATTGTCTTTCTTGAAGAGAAGAGGGAGGACTTTCATTGATAAATTGCACTAGGGCAATAGATGGGATTGCTATGTTTGTGGGGAGAACTGCTTCTTTTCCATAAACTAAAGCGAAAGGAGAAGATCCAAGTGAGGCCTTCTCTATTATTTTGTCTTCCCAAAGAGAAAATGTCAATGCTTTGTGCCAATTTCTATGGTTTTGGTCTATAGTCCGCTTGATGATTCTGATAAGGTTTTTGTTTGTTGATTCGGCTAATCCATTACCTTGTAGATAAACGTTGGTTGAATACTTCAATTTGAAACCTATTTTTAAGGCAAATTGTATCATAATATTTCCAGAAAAATAAGATGCATTATCAAACATTAAAGTTGTGGGTAAGCCAAACCTAGTGATTATGTACTGATCAATAAAGTATGTAATTCTTTATGTATTAGCTACCCTTAGTGGGATAACTTCTATCCATTTCGTGAAATAATTAGTAGTTGTAAGGATGTACTTGTGCTTCTTAGAAGAGTTAGGAACAATCTCACCAATTATATCTAATCCTTATTGTTCAAATGGTTGTTGGATATTCACTGGCTGTAAAGCGAATGTTGGTTTCTTTTCTATTCCAGCTACAATTTGACAAGTTTTACATTTTCTTGCATAGTCATGTGCATCCTTAAATAGTGTCAGCCTATAATAACCTGCATGTAGGATTTTGTGAGCTATGGTGTTTCTTCCGAAATGACCTCCAGTTGGTCCATCATGTAACTCCTGCATAACCTTTTCAGCTTCAGGTTTATCTAGGCATCTTAATAATACTGAATCATAATTTTTTCTAAATAATACATCATCAATTAATTCATATTGATTTTATTTCAACCTTAAAGCGTGTTTTTTTTTTTGTAATTGAGATGTATATGAGCATATCCATTCTATAAATAAAGCTCCAAATCAACATACTATGATTGTGCATCGTTGAGGCTTACCTATGAAATTTTCACTTCATTACCTTTGTCTTCTTATGTTGATAAGTGGGAAGCTGCAGTTAGCATCCTGCAAAAACCTTGGCCCCTAACAGTTTTAGTTGGTCGTATTTCTACATCGTACTCTTGAAGTGCAGTTACCCAATTAGCTCTTTTCTCCCCCACTTCTCTTTGAATCAACAATTTCCTGACTGCAGGGTAAGGTACTAATATTTTTGTATGAGTTTTGAGGAGAAAAGGTCTGAAATGTTTCAAGGTTTTAAAGAAAGAAAAAGCTTGTTTCTCAACAGCTGAGTAGTTTAACTCGGTACCTTGTAAATTGGAACTAAAAAAAGAGATAGGTGCCTCGATTTTTTGATCGTTTAGTTGTGTTAAAACTATTGCATAAAATGTATCAGATGAAAATGTGTACAACACAAAAGGTTTGAGAAAGTTTGGAGTTGTTAAAGAAGGAGCATTGGTAATGGATTTTTTATTAACTCAAATAACTCTCTTCATCTTTACCCCATTTGAAGGCTGCATTCTTTCTTATCATTGATTGAAGGGGTAGAATAATCTGTGAGAAATCTGGAACAAACCTTTTTACAAAATTGATCTGGCCTAAGAATGACTGCATGGTATTTTTTTTATGTGGGAGAGGAATCTTTTCAATTTCTTGGATTCTATCAAGATCAATATAAATTCCTTTCTTGGACACTATGAACCCGAGAAGCTTGCCTTCTGCTAAAGCGAAGTATGACTTTTTTGGATTTAAGGAAATTCCATATTTCTTGCATCTTTCAAAAATATTCTTTACATCATTCAAGTGATTGTTTATGCTCCTAGAGTATATTGTAATGTCATCTAGGTAAATAACAATTGATTTATTAATCAGACCTTTAAAATCAATATCCATGGTGCATTGGAATATATCACGTACATTGATGAGTCCAAAAGGCATCTTTAGATAAGATTATGTCCCTCACTTGGTCCTGAATGTTGTCTTCAATATATCATCTAGATGCATAAGAATCTAATTGTATCCTGAAAATCCATCTAGAAAAGACATTAACTTACAACCTGCAACTAATTGCAATATTTGCTCCATGGTAGGCAAAGGAAAGTTATCCTTTTGACAGGCTCTGTTTAAGTTCATAAAATCAATACAAATCCTAATATCTCCATTCTTTTTCCTGACAAGAACCATATTTGATAGCCATTTTGAGTGTCTAACAGGAAAGACTATCTTTACTTCAGAAGTTTTTTCAATTTAGATTTGATTTGGCTTTCAAGGTTTTGATGAATCTTTCTAAGCTTATGTTGAACTGGTTTCTCATTAGAGGTCATCGTATGTTGAATTACAGAGGTATCATAGGTCTTGATATCAGAATAATCCCACGCAAAGACACCTTTATATGTTTTCAACAACTTGGTGAATGATATCCTCTCTTCAGATGATAAACCAAGACCTAGGTTGACGTTTTGAGGTTTTCCAGATGTACCTAGGTTTACCACTTCAAATCTCAAAGTAGAACTCTCAGTCTTGGAGTTGGTAATCTTCTTAAATCTATATTTCAAATCATAGATATCTTCCATTTTGACTATATGCTTTGGAATTTGGTTTTGATATTTTTCATGGTTGATTTTCAAGTCATCTTCATGTTCATCTATGATTTGTTCCTCATAAGATCCTTATGATGTAAGGAAATTGATTATATCGGCATCATTATTAAACACTCTCCAATTTGTCACATTATCAAGGATGGATGGTCTAAAAACTAACTCTATAGAAAATCTATCTAGACTAAATTCCTCTGAAGGTATAATCTTAGATGCTACATTGGCAAGTAAGTCAGCACTTGCATTTTGTAATCTGGGGACTGAAGAAATGTTGAAAGCAGTGAAGTGAGAAGTAAGATTTTGGGCTAAGTATTGATAATCTTTGAGATGCCTAGACACACAATGGATTGTGTTTCTTACCTGTTTAATTACTATTTTAGAGTCTACATATACTTGCAAATACTTGACATTAATGTTAATGGCTTTGTACAACCCTTGAATCAATGCTTCATATTTTGCAGTATTGTTAGTGCATTGAAATTCAAGCCTAAAATCCAACATGGTTTTCTCTCCTTGCATGCTGATTAGGATACATCCAACACCTACACCATCTTCAAACTTGGAACCATCGAAATAAAGATTCCAAAATAATGAATTATCTACAAGCTTATCAACTACATCTATACACTTGAAGCATTTGTTTGCGAAAAATTTTCTATCTGAGATACTATAGCGTTATCCGAGAAGGGAGATATTTGTGTATTGAAGGATCCCAAGAATGACTCAGTTGAGTAGTTTCTGATGATGTTATTGGTGAAAGCTACTAGCTCATTTCTTCTCTTGAGATCAGTGACTATGTACTTCATGAATTTCTCACAGTCTACTCTGATTTAGTTAGGCTTGTTAGGTTCCTATACCGATAGGAGTCATAGTTTTTGAATGACTGAGATTAAAACTTGCAATATGTACATACCTTTTCTTTGTGCAAATTTTTTCCATATTCAAAAAATTAAAAAATGTAAAGAGGGTATGTCCTAGAAGAATAATCAAAGGACAAAAAGAACAAAAAAGGTAAAAAAAAAAGATGAAAAATATGAACCCCAAGAAAAGAAAAAGACCATGAAAGTGAGTAAGCCAAAGTGCCACTACTATTTACTTTCATCCATAATAAATGATTGTGTGCAGCTTGTAATCTTTGCCACAATCCATGATAGTAAAAATGTTTAAACTTGGCTATTTCATGTTTCAATTTCATGTCTATAGATAGAGAATAAATATCTGACCAAACTGTTTAATCTTGGCAGATAATTAGATAAGTAGAGTAAATAAAAGGAGATCAACTATTTAATTTGAGCCCTTGGATGTAATAAAGTTAGATTTAGTTAGTTTACTATTGTAAAGAGAAAGAAAAATTTTTGATAAGGGTTTGCTAGCTCAAATGCACCCTAATAAAGAGAAGTAAAAATTGTAGGATAAGTAGGTGGGTAAGTAGAAGAAAGGTTGAAGAAAGTGTGATGATTGACTAGGAAAAAGCACATTTATCATCTTTCAACATGTATTTCAAATGTGAATGGGCACTCAAGCATGCAGATGGATATCAAAGTCAATTAATTAATTTCCCTCATTCATTTCACCTTTTACTTAACTAATTTCCCACTATAAAGTTCAAAGTACTTAAAAACCCTAAGTCAAAGAGGAACAGAGCATTATTTGACTTTTGGAGGGACCTGACCCTCGGCTCAATGACTTATAGGAAATAAGTACTAAAACCCCCTCATAAACATTCATTCCCCTCTTCCATTCATTCATTTTTCCTAATAATACTCTTTTCCTAAGGTTAAATCACTTTTACCTAGGAAAAGTATTCGTTCCCCCACATAACTCATTTTCATATCAAACACCCATAAAAACACTATATCCTAAGTCTTTATGTGATTATTGGAAAGCATTAAAACACGATATATCATATATTTGGGATATTGTGCCCCTTTTCCGCTTATTTGACTAAATTACTAATTTATTTATTAAATCCCTAATAAAAACCCGTTTCCCGTATATATATTAACTCCCACAATATTAATTAATCCCACCCTAGTTTAATTATATAAAATAAGGTTTTCTACCCCGAACCCACTAACTAATCGATCCTCGATTAAGTTAGTTAAAAAACCTAATTAAATCACGCCCGATACCTTAACCCCTGCCTTAATCATGCATTAAACCAAAACCGTCATGCTTAAATGCTCGTCGGGCCCCCCACATCACCTTTTGTGCAACTCCATCACTCGACCACCACACGATCTCTCCCCTCCCCATCTGATGGCCTATGTCTATTTTGGAAGGGCCCGAAATCCGAACGTTACCTTCTCGAAAAGGGTTGTTTTCTGCTGGGCCCCAAAGGCAACGTGGCGCTCAATGTATGCAATCGGGCAGCCTCCCACCATTACCGCCAAGTGCCCAAAAGTTGTCCAAAGCAAACCACTTACCGCCAGCCTGCTACACGCCAAAACATCCACTGTTCACCCCACTACGCGACAAATGACCACTGTACACTCGTACCCGCCAAATTGACTTTCGCGCATAAAGCCAAAAAAGCCCCAAATTATTATTTTTATCATTTTTTTTAACTGTAAACTTCCATGCACGCACCTACGAACGTCCAAGCTATCAACCCACGTATAATTGCACCCTGAAGATGCTACAAAGCTCCCAAATCACTTTCCAACCTACTCGTAGCCTTTTCAACCATTCACGGTTTCCAGTTACCTAGTTCAGAACCAGTTTTATTCAAATTCCAGGTATTTAAACCATAATTCACTGAAATCTGTGTCAATTTAAGAGGCAATTGCTAAGTGTTCTTAATTGAAATTAAAGAGAAACTCTAGTAACTTAAACCTACCTGGAATTGAACCACCTTTGCCCAAAAAAACTAACAATTTACCTCCCCCATTCTCAAATCCACAAGAACTGAGAATGGCTGCCCCGATTTCCATGGATGTCAGACCAATTTCCACTTCTCACCTGGACCTGGACCACCTTCCCCTTGCTAATAAAGATTTCCAAATAAAAGACACCTCTGTCCATGAATTCCCTCTCAAATTATACTGTCGATACAGAGACTAATACCTAAACCATGCTGATAAAATAGGTCTTTGGGAGTCTAATTTGCCCAAGTATCAATTCCCTAAGGTGCACATCTTTCCAAAAATTGTCCATTATTGCCACACAAACTACATCCTCAGTCAAAGAGCAGTGATGTCCCCCGACCAAACCATTCTTTTTACCATCACTGCTAAGTCAATCAATGAAATGCTGCAACTACAACCAGGGAAAAACCTAACCCCAATTTCTATTAGAGACCTATTGAACCGATTCCCCAAGCTAACCACTGTAAAGCTTGCTGAAATGTTCCAAACTTTTATTGTAGAAGTGAAACATATTCCAAAAGATCCTCCCCCATATGTATATACCATATTTTCCAAATTTGGCGAGGACAATGTAGCAATGATATCTAGTATCCTAGGCTATACCACCAGTGAGTATATAGATGAAATCATCTTAGCCTTCATATCCATTTTCACTCCAGGACAGCCTCCTGCTATCATGTATGATTATGCTAAGTTCATAACTGATAGGATGCATGACCAATTTCTTAGGATGAGTAATGAAAGAGTATTGAAGTATTCCTCAGTTTTGTACCACCTTTTCCTATATTACCAAGCTGAAAAGTTCCCCTTTACTCTCCAAAATCTTGATACAAAAGGTCACCCTAGGTCAATGATTTTCTGGACTCATTTAATCCATAAGTATGACTCACCATATCCATATACAGACTTCATAGATCTTTTTGTTCATCTTATAGTAACAATGCTGATAGGCAGCCCTCCTCCAAGAATCTATTCAAATATCAAGAGGATCTTGCAGCTTTCTTAACAACACAAAGAGGGAGATTGGTACTTGTACCAAAATCATACTGAAATTAGGATTTATGGCTATGATTTGGCCCCATATAAACTACCTAGATACCTCCCATTGAGGTTATTTCCTCTGGAGTACTACAGGCAGATAGTCAATTCAGATCAGGTGCATTTTGTCAGAGCCAAAAAGAAGGCCCAGCTCAGAATCAAAGATCAACTATGCCCCTTTGTGTGTAATAGCTGAGAAGCTGGAAAAGAAGCAGATCAAATCCTTCAAAGACTTAATCTAAAACAGAGCTTCATATGGAGATATGATCCATTGGACTTCCTCTGCAATAGAAGAAAGAAAAACAAGATGGCTCCTTATATCCATCACAGAATCCCTGAAATAGAAAAATATGTTAATCAACTGGAGTTGGTGGAAAACAATTTAGAGGACAAGGTTAGTACTGAAGTTGTTGTGGAAAACACACTGATTGATCTAGATAAACAAATTGATGAAGGTTCTTTCCTGCAAGTACCAGGTGAATCACAAGCACAAGGATAATCACAAGCACAAAGTGAATCACATGTAGAAGAAGAAACCCAGGTACAAGAAGAGTTAGAACAACCATACCTATCAAAGGAGCTAACTCAAACAGGTATACCAAAGCCCATCATGAGTACTTCCCCAGTTTTGCAAACTCCTCTAAATGAGGAGAAAAACCTCAAAAGAAATAGGGAAGAGGCCATTACTTCAAGCAAAGCCACATCACAGGCCTATGCAGAGACTAGACTGGTTAAAAGACAAAGGATAAATCTTGTCTTTGAACAGGAATTCACAGAAGAAATAGTTGGAGCCACCAGCACAGAAAGAGAAGGAAGTAGGCATGCCACTTCCTTTGGGGGCACACTAGAACCTTCCACATCACACACTCAGATGTTGGAAAGGCAGCAAAGTGTTGAAGTGTCCTCATTCAGGATGCTAGCTAACAGAGACCAAGACATTAAAGAAAGATACAAGGACATAAAAGCCAGAAATGAGAGGCTAAAATCCCAAACTTATGCACAGTACTTAAAGATGGCCCCTACCAATCAAACAAGGCTTATGTCAGTGTATGATGTAAACGAGGGGAAGATGCAAATGACATTCATGAAGCCCACTACTCAGCAACCAAGAATAGTAGCAGACTTCAAAAAGATGGACTTTGAAGTACTAGCAAAGTACATTCATCCTATTGACTAGATTAAGCTGCACAAGAAGACAAGGGAGATTATTTACTCTACCTTGACAGGGAAAACTATCATTGCCCACCAATTTCAAAATTCCCTGAATAACATATTAGCTCAATTCCAATTGGAGAAGGCCTCTTCATAGGCCAAAGATACCATAATCAAGTCCTTAGAGGACTTAGTCATTGAGTTGGGACACAATCCCAAAGATGTAAAGGCCACAGACAAATTGATAAAGAAGAAGAATGATGATATAGTTGCTTTGAAGAAATAGCTCAAGATTCCCCAGTTGCATCACCCACAACAGCAGAAGTCATGGAGTCACAAAAAGGACATGAAGAGCTCATGGACTTGGTCCTAAAGCTAAATGACCAATTGAAAGAGACAGAGAAGGAGTTGGACATTTTGATTCAGTCCAAACAAAGTGACATGGAAACAACTTCCGCAACTGCCATTCCCACAGTAACAACTGTAGTTCCTTCTACATTAGCAGCATCTTTGGCACTAACAGCTCCACCTTCCACAACACTACCAATCACAACTGAGTCTACAGCAATAGGCACATCTACAGAGAAAACAACAAAGCTAGTGAAAGCCATGGAGGAGATGTCCATCCAAACAACAAATCTTAAAAGGCTCAAAGAGAAAGTGGTAAGCTTAGAAACTGACTATAAGCTTGCCCAAATTCAACAAAGAGAAGAAACATAGAAAGTCCTAAGGATGGGTGAGAAACTTAAAGTCCTAGAGAAAGATTTGACATTGTAGAAACCACTAGGACAGACCAATGAAATTCTTTGGGCCAATATCATTGACTCTGTCAATGATATTTGGCCATCAATTCAAGTTATATTTGAGCAAACAGAACTAGTAAAGGTAGCTACTGCAACTATCCAAAAAGTAAAGGAAGAATTGGGTGATATGCCTGAGGATGCCAATCGACTCATCCACTTCCTGAATAGAAAGAACAGACATGAGCTAAATGAGCTTGGTATTCCCCGATCGGGGTGAGGAGAGGGAAAGGTAGGAATGTCAGAAAGAATCATTACAAGGAGAGGGCGGGTGGATGTGACTGCGGAGTGGAGGAAGACGCCCTAACAAAACTAATGAAGAAAAGGCCAGCTCAAACTTCAAAAAGATGGAGTGGAGGTGGTGGAACGTTGATGGATAGTTGGAGTGGCGGCAGTACTAGAAAAGATGAGGTAAATGCACAGGGTAATTATAATATGCTGAAGGCAGGCAAAGGAAATCCCATTGTGGATGAGACGAGGGAGGAGCGGCAAGAATCCAAGCCTGGAAACAACAAAAGGAAGGTCAGCATTCTCTGGTATGTCTTCCCCGTGTACTATGCCTTCTTCTCTTATCATGTTGTAGACAGAATGAAACAGACCAGAAGATGGGGTTCCTGGGAGGTTGAGAAAATCCCTTCGATTTCTGAGAGAGGCAGTTGTATTAAACTACCCAGGGAAGGGAACCCGAAAAAATTAAAAGTCTGTTATAACACTTATAAATGGAAAAACATTAAGAGCTCTCATGAGAATTATTCCCAGGACGAAGAGGAGAGGAAGCCAGGAATGGGGGACTGGAAAATTAAACGAATTTCCCATCATATGTATTGCATGGTTGAGGGGTTGGCAGACCTGCTACAGTCGGGGAAGGGGGAGCAGAGCAATACCCAGAGAAACACAGTGAATGGTAGCAAGAAGTGGGGTATAGCTAGAGGTATGTTGGCAAGCAAGGAAGAGAATATGAATATGCAAAAGCTAACTTTGATAATTGATACTTGTCTATAGGTAAAAGCCAGACAGGAGATGGCGCGAACAGGCCGAGGAAGAGGTATAGGGAACCGAGGTCGTCCAAGACAGGGGACTCATGGTAACAGGCCAGCCGAGACATCCGACAGTCAGCAAAAGGAGAGGAGGTCAACCTTAACAGTAGCTCATGAGGTGACAAGGGCATACCAGGAGGCTATGGATGAAGGCATCTGGCACATTATCCAAAACATGGAATCTGGTATTCTGGAAGAGCAGTATAGCTCAGAAACAGATGAATGGGCAGAGGTGGTGACAGACCCGAGATACACCAAGGGTAGGTTGACCCTATACAGGCAGACCCGGCACATTTATTGGGTCCTCAAAAGATTGTTGGGTAAAGCTCTGGAACAAGTGGCCAAAGAAATGGTGGATATGGCCAATGGGGTTCCCAACCTCCAGAAGGAAATAAGGAATCTCCAAGTTATCATGATAACTCAGAATAATAAGCTGGAGGAGGTGTCTCAAATTCTCGCCAGGATGAATGGAGGTGGACCGAGCCAGGAAGCTCAGGAGCAAGCACCCATGGACATGGACCAATGCACTGGGACCAAGAAAGAATGAGCATTGCGGATCTCTGCTGAAGTTTTTTTTTCTCTTTATTTTAGCTATATGCACAGTAGAAGTATAATAAGTAGATTCAGATGTATAGTGTATCTAGCTAGCATGGACAGACTAGTTAAGTTCTGCTTTTGGAATGCATAGAAGAATCTACAGTGGCCAATAGAACCAGTTTCCCTTCAGGGCAGGGTGAGGCCACGAGAACAATGTATATGGTCTCCCTGTTTGAATTAATGAGAAAAGAATGGCACCACCTTTACATACAAAAAAAATGAGCTTGGTATTGAGGATAGGACTGAAACCATCTTGGAATTCAAAAAGGTTCTTTCCAAAAGAAACCTCGTGGTCAACTTAGAATAAAAGTGTCATAACATGCAGGTGGCCATTGACAGGTTTATGGGAAAATTTCAAATTTTGAGGGACAAAGGCCTTCCCAGTCCTATGGTAATCCATGATAAACTCATGACCCAATTGGATTACACTTACAGACTTAGGGAATTGGCTAAGGAACAAACCAGTACTTCAAGTATCAAAGCTTTGCCTACAGGGAAAGTACTATATGACACTTTTGAAAAATTGTTCTTTTTAGAGCATGAGGTGAAACATTTGTTTGTCACCAAGCCCAATTTTGCTAAGTACACAGAAGCAGACGAAATATACAAAAGGATGTTAAAAGCAAAGTTACCTGAGGATGAATGGTAGGAAAAAAATGATATATTTACTATAAGTTAGCACAGTAAATCTGAAGGCATCCAGGTAAAACAGGCAAAAGACAAGTCAACAGGGTCAAAGAGTAGCAAGTTAAAGAGTATCAGTAAAAGATTAAAGAAAAAGAAGAGTCCAGCATAGAAATGCTACAAATATCAGCCAACTTAAATGGCTACAACTCAACTGCAACAACCAACACAACCATAATAAAAGGGACAGGATGATGCATTTTTCCATCTGTCTCTATCTTCATGCTCGAAGATATTTTGATTCCCTAGATTAAATCTCAGATTGTTATGAGATATTTTGTAAATATTTTTTATATAAATACTTCACATTTCGAAGTATTTAGGGTGTGGATTCAAAGACCTTTCCGTAGAATTTTCTCTCAAATCAAAGTCCTATTGTATCAAAAAACTGGATTGGCTTGTTGGATAATGGAATAAAGCTCAGATATTTTTCAGGATTCTTATGTAAATTGAAAATCAAATAATTATTCTCTCGTGTGCATTATTGTTTTTCCTTATGTTTCTTAATAATTATATGTGTTCTATGAAATCTGAATGTTAAACTAGGAATGATATTTCAGAACTTACTTAAATGCACTATGTCTTAGCTATTTACATTCTTAATGTTTTATGCTAAACTATCTTCGCTATGGAATTATTAGATGCTCCTTAGCTTCCGTAGTTTTCCTTTTGGTCTATGTAGCAAAGGATCCTTAATTTCCCTTTGTTGATGATCACCCTCTATTCCTCATTATGATCCTGGTCTAAGGATTCTTAAGTGCCCTTCACCCTGGTTAGAATCATTCCATCCATCGGCCTTTGAAAATTTACCTTTTGCTTTGCTAGCCTGCCCTGTGAACACTCCCTTTAATGACTTGATCCATTTTTGCTATCCTTATATTGACTCCATAGCCCAATGGCTTAAAGAAACTAGCTCTATCCATATGTTCCTAGAATTCCACCACCCAACCAAAATCAAAACCTTATGAACACTAAGAACTAGCCTAAAATCCTCACCCAAACAGAGTGTAACAGCCCCGAAATAACAACACATAATTAATTAGATTAATCAAGCGATTTTTAATCAACAAGCACTTTATCAACTAGTTAACATTACATTACAAAATAAATGAGTGAAGAGAGACAACTTACCTGTGGAACACTAGTTGAATTTTGCTACCTACAAAAAAGTCTTGGGGACGACTCTCCACCCAACCGTAGGCTCAGTTGCACAAAATCTTGCTACAACTGGCCACTGTTGAAAATAATACTGAGAGGGGGGGTGAATCAGTATTATCAGGATAATTATTCTTTTTCAAAACAACTGATATACGCTACTTCAATTTAATAAACCTGCGTATGTACGCAATTATGCAGAAGGAAAACCCGCGTATACAGAACATGCTTTTACTTTACTTAATCTTTCTGATTATGATTGTTAGTCAGTGATGCAGAATCCAATAACAGTATCCAGAGACAGTAAAATAGAGCAGAAAGACAATCAGACATAAGAACACAAGATATAAGGTGGAAACCCAATGTGGGTGAAAACCACCTGTTGCAATTCATCTCGATCTTCCTTTTAAATTAGAAAACTTCTTTTACAATGTACTGGTGCAGTCTTTTTACCAGTACGCGGGCTGCAACCTGCAGAGAGCTACAACTCTCTCTCGTTCTCCAGTTTCTCCTAGAAGGGAGCAACAACCCCCTTTAGCTTTTGTACTAGCCAAGATACCAGTACGTAGGTGCTAGCCTACAGAAGGCTACAACCTTCACTTTCTTCCAGGGACCACTTTTCATCAATTTTCAAACTGGATCCATGAACATCAAACAATCATCAAGAATCAACCAATCTCCTTTCACCAACTAGATCTGAAACAAGTAGATACTCCTCTGATAGCTGTACACAAAAAACTGTACCAGAAACCATATAGCAGAAACAGAACCCAAAACCCAGCAGCAATAAGCAGAAACAGCTAGATCACAACTTAAAGCATATACGCAACTTTAACAGTCTGTAACTTGCGTGCATACGCCTCTGCGTATGGATCAACCTACGTATACGCTCTTTTACTTCACCTAAACAGCGTGTATATGCGTCTTCGCTTCACTGAACCTGCGTACAGATCTATAAACGACAATACATTCTTCCAGATATTCAATCACTAAATAACCCAGATAACCAGATTTATAGATCAGATGAGCGCCACATCAAGCAGATCAAAATCATACAGAGATATTATCATTAAGCTTAAGATCATGACCCATGAAAAGACCTTGTCCTTCCTTTTGTGCTAAAGTCCCTTCTTCCTTCAGATCCAGATCTGCATCACCATCCAATATACAAGCTCTAACCCTTTTCAGATCTTCAAAATAATCCAGATGATGATTTGCCACAAGATCTCCTTCCTCTTTTATAGTCCTAGGCCTTCCCCAATACCATGGTCCAAAACCATAACATTTCAATACCATGAACCCAAAAACTGTGGATCGGCACAATTGACGAGGCGCCATGGTCCAAAACATAGGTTCAAGTTCCAAGATCTAACTGCCATGGACCAAAAGAGTTATCACCAACATATACGCGCTTTTGTAATGTATAACCCGCGTGTATACGCACCTTTGTCTAGATGAACCTGCGTATATGTCTTTTTCTACTTTCTGAGTGCCTGAACTGAGATCTGTTACCAAAGAGGGTTGCCATCAAGGACAACACCTGTGCCATAGCTCCAAACCTGTACCATAATGCCAACAATCTCCCCCTTTGGACTTGATGGCAACACCAAGATCCAAGATCATTCTCCCCCTTTGTCATCAAGGGCAAAGGGTTGTGCTCCCCCTGAGTATATGCTGAAATTTTTTGTGCTCCCCCTTGCTCCCCCTGACTGTAGGATAAAATATGTTCTTGAAGAAGAGCCGAGACTTGGATAACAATATAAGACCTTCCTATCACCATAAGACTTAGTACATACATCCATCACCCAACCAAGTGGGGATTATCTATCCAACCGAGTGGAATACATCAGAAATTTACATATGATGACCAAATACATTGCATCTTCATCCCAGGCATAGTGGGGAAACAAATATAGGTCGTTACATGACCTTAACACCATATAAGAAAGAGACACATGACATAGAGACAAATATAAAAATATCAACAACTGATAGTAGCGGCAACTGACAATGATCATTCAGATCAGTAACCAAGAGTTCCTTTTGTTCGCCTTCTGCCTTTGAAATCAACAACAGCTATGTACTAGAGTCAAAAGCTTCTAAACAAATGCCAACAATGCATAATTTAGAAGATTATTTGCTCCCCCTGAACCTATGCCGGATGGTCTTTGACAGACCCCTATCAAAATATCTTCAACCAGAGCCTGCTCTTTCTGATATCCATCAAGCCTTCATATACGCGACTGTCTCTGTACTGACCGGCGTATGTACGCAGATACTCCTTATCCAACCCGTGTACACCCAATTTTCTCTGAAGGTTTAACAGCAAGATGATATATCCACAACTCCCAGCTTCTGTCTGAGATATTCAAAAGTTTCCCTGGGCAGTGGTTTGGTGAAAATGTCAGCACCTTGTTCCTTAGAAGAAACATACTCCAATCTGACCTTTTGTTCCAACACTTGTTCCCGAAGGAAGTGATACTTGATCGGTATATGCTTGGTTTTTCAATGCATGACAGGATTTTTTGAAATGCTGATTGCACTTGTATTATCACATAAGATGGGGATAGGTGGTGTACAAGTGATTTGAAAATCCTGCAAGGTCTTCATCATCCAAAGGAGTTGAGTGCAGCAAGATGCAGCTGCCACATATTCTGCTTCAGTTGTAGATAAGGCAATCGAACTCTGTTTCTTGCTGAACCAGGATACTAA
>APFE031356980.1:12244-45742 GCA_000404065.3 Pinus taeda | reverse complement strand
TAGACCTTATCCTTCCTTTTGTGCTAAGGTTCCTCCTTCCTCCAGATCCAGATCTGCATCACCATCCAATATACCAGCTCTAGCACTTTTTCAGATATTCAATAATAATCCAGAAGGTGATTTGTCACAAGATCTCCTTCCTCTTTTATAGTCCTAGGCCTTCCCCAATACCATGGTTCAAAACCATAACATTTCAATACCATGAACCCAAAACAATGGATCGACACAATTGACAAGACGCCATGGTCCAAAACATAGGTTCAAGTTCCAAGATCTAACTGCCATGGACCAAAAGAATGATCACCAACATATACGCGCTTTTGTAAAGTATACCCCGCGTGTATACGCACCTTCGTCTAGATGAACCTGCATATATGTCTTTCTCTACTTTCTGAGTGCCTGAACTGAGATCTGTTACCAAAGAAGGTTGCCATCAAGGACAACACCTGTGCCATAGCTCCAAACCTGTACCATAATGCCAACAGCCACCCCCGAGCCCTCAATCAACATACTACTGCCAGGGAATCCTTTGTCTCACAACACTATTCACCCAAGAGAATGGATGGTGGAATCATGGAATGATGGAATACCTCTCATCTTCCTCCCCATCTATTAAATAGAGCAAACATTGGAAGGGGAACCACATGCACACACTCATGTGTTAACATGCAACTTTACTGCTTTCTTGTTTTATTCTTTTGTTTTTACTTTTTGATAGCTTTACTGATTTTTATTGCTTTCTTTTTTTATTCTTATTATATTTATTTAGAGCATGTAATTAATTTATTAATTTATTATTATTTATTATTTATTTACTATTATTATTATTATTTATGTTTATTATTTATTTAATATTATATTATATTATTTATTATTTATTTATTTATTATTAAGGGACATTACATACTCCCCCACTTTAAGGAACTTCATCCCGAAGTTAGTTTTTATTTTTATTATTTATTATTAAGGGACATTACATTTATTTTGTTATTTATTACTTCATGTAACAGTCTCGGCACCCTCTGCTAAACTAGTATAACCAGTAGACATCGAAAGTTTCACAACACCCGAGAAATCCTAAGGAATCTCTATCCTTTTTCCCACTTTTGGAATCAGGGATAAGCCTCCTCATTCTGTATCCTAGTCCAAGTCTAGCCCAAAGGCTCACGCCTGACTCAGACCTCATCTACCCCTAAGGCCCCAAGGCAGGCATCTAGTACAGTGCTCAATGTCTCCGGACATCTCGCAAGGTTGGCCCACTCCCTCCACAACTCACTAAGGTGCACAATTCCAAGCATCAAAGTCCTTACACCCCTACCAGATTTCGACATCCCAATATAATAATAGGCACCTAGCCTTGAATATCAGGCACTTGGCCTCCTCAAGATGGTCCCATAGCCCTCAGGAACTATCCATCAAGAGCTATACAAGACAAAGGAACCACTGGCATATGTAGTGTTGATTGAGTTTGTCCCCAGCCCATATGGTGTCACTTATTCTCCCTCGTGCATATGGGCTCGCACAAGATCATCAAATAAACCGACCCTCTCAACCCAATTGTGGAGTCCTGTCAATCATCACACCTCAACATGCAACCGATGCATTAGCTATACCATCATAGTATCATAGAAAATAATCCACATGCCAAGTCTTGCATGTCATCATGAGAACATTCATCATTGTTAATCGCAAAATAATGGACTGCATGCTCGTGCATGTCATAAATTTATATGCAACTATCACATGCTTCACCTCATGAAATACCATCATAAGTTATAACATCAACATATTTGCATCAAAGATATATCATGACTTCACATAATAAATGAACCACATGTCAATAAACCTCATATTATGGCATCATAATTCCTATGCCACGTTATGCATATCATATCCATCATGAGTATACAACATCATTATCATAAATAAATAAGCACCACGTATGCATCATTAACCTTTCATGAGAACTATATCCATTTCTCACATACCATTACATCATGAAACATCATTAATATGATAACCATATCAATACTTATCATATACACTATAAGCATTCTTATCATGGTTCATAAAAAAAAAAAAAATTTCATTTGTTTGCATAAACAATGAATACCAACGATGAAATAAGATTATTCAACATTCCTCTAGGATATAAGTCATCTCACCAATATTATTAGTGTCATGTTTTCGTCAAGATACCAATTACTTTTCAGTAATCATTTCCACTTCTTCCAACTAGGAAGTTGTCTATTTACACTGTAGATATACTGATTTAAGTACATATTTAAATTTCAAATGGACCTCATTATCTTGATATTTAATGTATCATCATGTAATTTTCCTTCCCAAAGTAATTTTAATGCAATTTATTGTTAAGATATTATTGTCCTTAAATCATCAATCTCAAAATTAAAATCCTTTGGTACCCTTTGGCTTATCGATTCCAAAACCGCTATATGCAATTTCATATAAACATTTAGTCATCATGATTTAAATTTGATATCATGCTAATTCACTTTTTTGAAGGCTTGTCCATGAAAATTTCAAATGTGTGGTGTATTGTGGACACTTATTTTATGCTAGGGAAACAAAACTTGATAAGTTTCTCTATGTGAAGTCTTATTCATGAAACAATGAGTGTAGATTAGTAAAACCTCTATTATTTGACTCTCACTTTGTCAGTATGCACACAAGACTTCTCACAATCTACTTATAAAATTTCTAACAACATTTCTTCTTATACTTCAACTATTATTTTTGACCATTTGTATCTTTAAACATTTTCCTAGTTTATCATTGGTCATTCCTCAATTATAGGCATTCTCAACGTCCTATCTTGGCACTTTTAAACTAGTTAGATCATCACTATGTCCTTTACTAATCATGTTGCTTGTTTCAATCATCAATATCATTAAGAGAAATTTCCTCTTGACAGAAACATCCCTTCACTTCCTCCTACCATATATTCATAGATACAATTTATTCTTTCCTTAGTCTCAATTATCTAATATCCCATATCTACTATCTTCAACAATGGAAACTTCTTCAATTTTAAAAACATGTTACACTTGAAATGTTGCTACTATTCTTTCAATAAAATAACTTATCTTCCTTCAATTACTCATTTTTATTATGGATTATTTTCTTTAATCTAATGTTATCATACCCTTTAGGGCCATTGAAATGATCTTCTTTATTATTCAACTTTATTAGTTGATTTTCAATGTTTCCTTCCTTTATTAAGGTTGTTTGCTATTTATATATCTTTTTCCATCATATTATTCTAATAATAGGTTTCTTGTTCTCCCAAGGCTAGATTCTTGCTATCTTAGATTTATACTTGTTAAATCCATGAAATTGCACACCTTGGCCAAACAACCATTGTCTCTTTAATTCCTATCAAGCTTTTAGTTTTACAGTGTCAAGCACATAAGATGCATATTGATTCCTTTATGGACTCATCAGTACATCTTTACTAACATAATTTCATTATCTTTTTTCTAACAATGATCATCATCATACAGTGAACCAATGATCTTAACTACTGTGAAAGATCAAGGTAGAAAAGCATCTACTCTGGCAAAATATCACATGCTTTCTTGACATACAGCCCTTAAAACTTCTTTAATGTCTTCATGAAAAATTCCTTGCAACATTAATATAGCATTATCTTACATCTATTTCCGCTATCATGGGCATGAATCATACTTCAAGCTTAATAAAAACTATTATTGTCTTGACTATTATGCACAGGGAAGAATAGCTACACTGTCCCCAACTGATACCATCATGTGAGAATTTAGATCCAGTTGTCAGAGTTTATAATTAAAATCAACCATTTACACTTTGGACGAAAAGGACAAATCATAGCATACAACCCTTAAACTTTTTAACAATCGCCTCATCACTATTAATAGGATATTTCTTTGAGTCTATTGCATCCAATATATCTATGAAAGAGATTTTTGATATAGCTCATGCATGGCATGTATAATACTACATCATTAAATAGAATTACTCCATAATTGTTCATATCCACCAAAGTCTTATATATAAATAATATCACATAAGTTAGAGACATACTATTTTCCTTCATCACATTTAATAAGGATAAAGTATAGATTCCACAACTACATCATCACATGACTAATTCATAACTCAGTCAATGCCAACAATTCTACCATTCTTGCAACCATGCTCAAGAGTCAGGTAATCTAGTAATCTTTCCTGGTTAGACAAGGGGAGTTGTTACACAAAGCAGTCGTATAGCAGTGTAAAGAGGTCATACAAGCCATACAAGTTGCATCAAAGGTTTCTGGGTGATTTTGAAATTTTGGGAGGGTTGTACAGCTTGTACGAGAGGCCATTTTATTCCCAAATTTTTTTTATAGCTAATATTGTTTTCTGAGTGAGTTATTTCCTAGTAAGGGAGCCTTTGTATGCTTGAAATTTATTAAATAAAGGGAAGTTCTATCTATTTTTGTGGAAATAGACTGTTTTTCTTCTGCTAAGAGTTAATTTTATTTGCAAGTTAAAATCCCGGTGGCACTTCTTATTTAGTAAAGCTGAAGTTAATTTAAATCAGAAAAAAATAAATAAATAAATAAATAAATAAATATAATAATATAATATATCTATTCATATATTATATATATATATATATATATATAATATATTATATATATATAATATATATATATATATATATATATATATATATATATCTATATATATCTATATCTATATTATATTATTATATATATTATATAATAAGAATAATTAATCATTTAGTGGGGTTAAAAAAATTAACATATTTCTCATAGTTTTCCAAAGGGATTCGGCATACAGTTGATGAGATGCCAGGACAACACTAACAATAAATACCATTTTCCTGCCACTTAAAACACTTTCCTTGGATTTCCAAAGCTGGCATATTATTCAATAAGATATCTTAGGAATCTAATATATCCCTTATATCTAAATCGTGACTCCCATGTATAGTATAATTCTTTACACTAATGTCTTACGAATCTGATACACCTCTTATATCTAAATCGTGATCCGATGTATAGAATAGTTCTCTACATTGATTCATTCAATCAAAGGCCAAAACACAAGTCATGGATCTCCAAAACAGTGCTCGTTATCCTTAACTTGAAAGCAAGCCTTCATCCCTTACTACTTCTTTAAGGACAATAGCATATGTAACCTTGCTCCTCTGACCAAAATCTCTATGTTTATAGCTTCCTTCCCACGGCACTACCAATAATTCTCATAGGATTTCTACCACTTAATAAAAAAATATGGTGGTGACAATATGCATTCATGATACTATTTATTGCGCAGCAGCCCTGGAGACAAACTTGATTTGCCAATCGGCAGTCATCAAACACTCTGGAAGTTTCTTGTTAATTTTAACAGCCCTTTCATGTTAGTATTGACAACAAATTAGTTATGTTTTTTTATGTAAATTGTAATTAGGCAGTTGCATACCGAATAGTCAGTTATGTAACGATAGATAGGCATGATATAAAACTAATGTACTACACATGAAATAAAATAGAGTGGAGAATCATAATTGAATATCATCCATTCAGTTCAAATTCAGTTTTCATATCTTGGCGAATCTTGGCGAGGGTTCTTGTTTATTATTTCTTTCATCTGTTCATCTATCTTTGTTCCTACAAATGGTATCAAAGCCCAGTGATTGTGCGGGCTATGTGAAGGTATGAGTGGGTAGACCCTGATGTTGCGTGTGAAGACCCTGCTGCTGCGTTGAATTCTGAGGCGAAGGTGTGACAGAGGTGAAGCAAAACCGTGACACTGTACCACTGTGCGAGCTGGAGCGTGAAGGTGTGAAACAAAACTGAGAGCTGGAGCGTGACTGTGCGGGATCCGTGTGAGTGCACTGTTTGTGCATTTAAAGAAGAGCTGGAGCGGGCTGGACCGCCTGTGGCGTGGTGCTGGAGCGTAAGCCGTGTATTGAGCCCTGTGGCATGCTGCGTGCATTGAGAAGCCTGTGCGAGCAACCGAAGAGGCCTGAGGTGAAGGAGCCTACGTGAAGAAGCTGTGCAGGTGGAATGTGAAGGCGTGGTGCTACGTGAAGAGGTTGCCTGTGCGTGCTGCAGGCTGAGCGTAAAGGCTGTGCGAAAGAGCCAGTTGTTCGGGTGGAGCGTGAAGGTGTGGTGCGTGCTGCGGGCTGAGCGTAAAGACTGGAGAAAAGAGAGCCTATCTGTTAAATACTATGGAGAAAGAGACATGTCTGTTAAAAACTGCGCAAAACCTACACTGTTGGAGAAAGACGCGTTATCTGCCTTCTACTGCCAGAGCCTGATCCGGGTATTTTATTTTATTGTCTCAGAAAATTCTTAATTAAGTGGTGAATGTGAGAAAGTCAGGAAACAAGAACAGTTTTTTGTCTTAGAAATTTTTTCCAGAAAGCTGTTTTATCTTAGAATTTTTTTTTAAAAGCTGTGAAAGTAAAGGAATGTGTGAGTGAAATAAGAAGGAAAAGAAGACAGTTTTTTTTTATTGAAGAAAAGGAAAATTTTTCAGGGTTCTTTCTATTTGGAGAAATAAGGAGATATACACCTTAGTTTTCTTTTAAAGGAATATAAAACCCTAGAAAGTCTGAAACCATAGGAAAGAAAAATGGCCAAGATGTCGAATGCGAAATTCGAGGTGGAGAAATTCACCGGAAAGAGCAATTTTGTTCTTTGGAAACTGAAGGTTAGGGATCTGCTTGTGCAACAAGGGTTAAACAAGGCATTGGATGGGGCAACTAAAAAACCTGCAACCATGACTACTTCAGACTGGGAGGACTTGGATGCCCGAGCTCTCAGTACCATCCGGTTATGTCTAGTGGATGAAGTTCTCTTCAACATTGTTGAAGAGACTACGGCATCAGGATTGTGGGAAAAACTTGAAAATCTCTATATGACAAAGTCATTGACCAACAGAATTTATCTAAAAAGACAATTATACAATCTTCGAATGAAAGAAGGTTCAAACGTTGCAGAACATTTGAATGTTTTTAATACACTAATATGTCAATTAACAGATATGGAAAACAAAATACAGGAAGAAGATAAAGCCATAACCTTGCTGTTTTCTCTGTCTGAATCATGGGATCACTTCGTAACTTCAATCAACTTCAGCTCTGCTGATTCTTTGAAGTTTGAATCAGTCGTGGGAGCTCTTCTGTCTGAAGAAGTACAAAGGAAATCCAGCACTGAAACAGCTGCATCAGAGTCAAAGGAAAGAGGAGAAAAACCAAGGGGGACTTCCAGATCGAAATTGAAAGGAAAGAAGTGTAAGGCGAAATGTTGGAACTGCAATAAAGTTGGACACTTGAAGAAGGACTGTTGGAAACGAAAGGAATCTGAAAACCTAAAGAACGAAGCGAATCAGGTTGATTCAGGTATGATAGACGAAGTTTTATCTGCTGAAGAATTGTGATGATAGATGAAACTTCACCTGAATGTAATATCTCTCAGGGTGTAGATAGTTGGCTGTTAGACTCTCGTGCTTCGC
This sequence comes from Pinus taeda, assembly GCA_000404065.3. Classification (NCBI taxonomy): domain Eukaryota; kingdom Viridiplantae; phylum Streptophyta; class Pinopsida; order Pinales; family Pinaceae; genus Pinus; species Pinus taeda. The sequence goes on along the minus strand of APFE031356980.1, from coordinate 38,209 downwards.
ATCACATGTGCCCACATAGAAATTGGTTTACCTCGTATGAAAATGTAAACGGTAGTTCTGTGTTTATGGGTAACAACATGTCATGTCAGACTGTTGGGATGGGAGATATCAGGATTAAGATGTATGATAACACAGTTAGAACATTAACTAGTGTTAGACATGTACCTGATTTAAATAAAAAATTGATTTCTTTGGGAGTTTTGGATTCAGATGGATATAAGTTTACAGGTCAGGATGGCGTCTTGAAAGTCTTGAAAGGAGCACTTGTGGTTATGAAGGTAGAAAAGGTCGGAAAGCTTTACAGGTTAAAAGGAAGTACTCAGATCGGTGAAGCAGCAGTTGCATCAGAAAAGGAAGAATCAGGCACTCATATATGGCATCAACGATTGGGTCATATGAGCGAGAAAGGTCTTCAGATATTGATGAAACGTAAATCTCTTCCAGGTCTGAAATCCTTGAATTTAGATTTCTGTAAACATTGTGTGTATGGCAAACAGTGTAAACAGAGGTTTAAAGTTGGAAATCATAATAGTAAAGATGTTTTAGACTATATTCATTCTGATTTGTGGGGGCCTTCCCCTGTTATGTCATATGGAGGTGCACTGTTTTAAACATTTATTGATGATTACTCCCGGGAAAGTTTGGGGTCTATGATGGCTAAAAAGGAAAGCTGATTGTGTTAATTCTTTAAACAATTTAAAGCAATGGTAGAGAAAAGAAACAAGCAAATCTATTAAATGCTTAAAAATGACAATGGTGGTAGTTCACTTCAGGTGAATTTGAAAACAATACTGTAAGGATGAGGGAATTGTTAGACACAAAACTGTTGTTTATACTCCTCAGCAAAATGGTGTTGCTGAGCATATGAATCAAACTCTTATGGAAAGAGCCAGAGGCATGATTAGCAATTCTAACTTGCAAAAGGAGTTGTGGGCAGAAGCAGTATCTACTGCTTGTTATTTAGTTAACAGATCACCTTCAGTAGCAATTGATTTTAAAATTCCTGAAGTTTGGATGGGTCAGTCTTGTGACTATTCACATTTGAGAATATTTGGCTGTGATGCTTATTCTCTCATTCCAAAAAATCAGCGTTCAAAATTAGATCCAAATTCAAAATTTTATGTCTTTGTTGGGTATGACTATGCAGTGAAAGGATATAGGTTGTAGGATCCTACATTGTGGAAAATAGTCATTAGTAGAGATGTAACATTTGATGAATCCTCTCTTTTAAAATCAACTGTTGAAAGAATTGAACAGGAACAGGTGTCACCAAATCAACGAGTTCAGTTGGAGTCTAGATTTTTCGGTGACAGCCGGAAGGAAGGAGAAACCTCTGGAGAAAAAGGTGCTGAAGACACAAAGGAAGCCGTTGAAGCTTCTGAACCAGTGCAAGTTTCTGAACCAGTTCAGCAACCAGTTTCTCTAAGAAGGTCTACAAGGGAAAGGAAAATTCCAAAAAGGTATGAAGATTCTGGTTCGTCTTTTGCTTTGATTACTGAAGATGGGGAACCTTCTTGTTATCAGGAAGCAGTAGATGATACAGATAGCAAAATATGGAAAGTGGCTATGGAAGAAGAAATGGACTCCTTAGCCAAAAACAATACCTGGGATCTTGTAGAGCTTCCTGAAGGGAGAAGTGTTGTTGGATGCAAATGGGTCTTCAAGCTGAAATGGAAAGATGATGGAAGTATCGAAAGGTATAAGGCGCGACTGGTAGCAAAAGGGTATTCTCGGGTTGAAGGTATAGACTTTCATGAGATTTTTTCTCCAGTTGTAAAACTTGTTTCTATTCGTACTGTGTTAGCACTAACTGCGTTGCTTAATCTTGAGTTAGAATAGTTAGATGTTAAAACAACTTTTCTACATGGTGATTTGAATGAAGAGATATATATGGAACAACCAGAAGGTTTTGTATGAGGTCGCAACAGAAGATTAGTTTGCAAGCTCAGGAAATCATTGTATGGTCTGAGGAAATCTCCCAGACAATGGTACAAGAAGTTTGATTCCTTGATGGTGAGCCAGAACTTTGTAAGAAGTGAGTATGATCATTGTGTATACTTCAAAAGTTTCAATGGCATATTCATTATCTTAGCTTTGTATGTTGACGATATGCTTATTGCAAGCAAAAGCATGGAAGAGATCAACAGGTTAAAGGCTCAACTCTCTAGGACGTTTGATATGAAGGATCTTGGAGCAGCAAAACATATCTTGGGCATGGAGATACACAGAGAGAGAAAAAATGGTAAGCTTTGGTTATCACAGCAGAAGTATGTGGAGAAGGTACTTGAAAAGTCCTCTATGAACAATGTGAAACCTGTTAATATTCCACTAGCTTCCCATTTTAAGCTTTCTTCAGTTTTAAGTCCTAGAGATGATGAAGAAAAGCAGTATATGTCTCATGTAGCATATGCAAATGTGGTAGGCAACTTAATGTATGCGATGGTATCTACAAGACCTGACATTTCACATGCAGTTGGAGTTGTCAGCAGGTTCATGGCAAATCCAGGTAAAGAACATTAGCAAGCAATGAAATGGGTGCTTCAATATCTAAGAGGCACAAGTGACCATTGCATCGTTTTTAATGGTAGTGAAGGATTAGTCTGCGGATATGTAGATGCTGACTATGCAAGTGATTTGGACAAAAGAAGATCTACTACAGGTTATGTCTTTACTCTTGCAGGTGGAGCGATTAGTTGGATGTCAAAGCTTCAAGAAACAGTTGCATTGTCCACTACTGAAGCCGAATATATAGCTGCCTCAGATGCCAGTAAAGAAGAAATCTAGTTAAAGGGTCTGCTAGATGAAATTGGAAGAAAGCAGGAGAAAGTGGATGTACTTTGTGACAGTCAAAGTGCTATTCAATTGGCTACAAATCCTGCCTATCACAGCAGAACCAAGCACATTGATGTAAGGTATCATTTTCTGAGGCATGTGATCGATGGCAGAAAAGTAGCTCTTAAAAAGGTCCATACACGAGAGAATTGTGCAAACATATTCACAAAGCCAATAACAGTAGAGAAGCTACAGTGGTGTTTAGCTTCTCTTGGCTTGCAGAAAAGATGATGAATGGGCATGGGCAAGAGATTAGGAAATTGTTGTCAAGGTGGAGTTTGTTAGTATTGACAACAAATTAGTTATGTTTTTTTATGTAAATTGTAATTAGGTGGTTGCATACCGAATAGTCGGTTATGTAACGATAGATAGGCATGATATAAAACTAATGTACTACACATGAAATAAAATAGAGCAGAGAATCATAATTGAATATCATCCATTCAGTTTTCATATCTTGGCGAATCTTGGTGAGGGTTCTTGTTTATTATTTCTTTCATCTGTTCATCTGTCTTTGTTCCTACATTCCAAATCTAACAAACGGGAATAGATAAATATGGTAGTCTAAGAATCACTAAGCTAAGGTTAGAGGCTGAAGGTGTTGGTAGAAAGTACGAGAATGAGAAGAGATGAAAATCCCTGTGTGCTATTTCTGTTGTAATCCTGAATTATAGCTAGGTTTGATCTATGGTTATTCTATACTATATGGACCAAAGTCGCATCATTGTCAGAGAGAGGTCTTTTCATTGTTATTAGAACCGGATCAGTCAATTTTCTATCCAACTAAAGGTGTTGTTGTAATTATAATAAGTACAACGTATAAAGGGCTTGGTCCTGGGCTTATGCAAGATTATGCCCTAAATTTCATTGGTATAGACATTTCTGTGGACCTTGTGTGCCTGCATTTCGAATTTTTGGAGTGAATGCGTGCTATGGTATTGATATTAATAGTGGGCAACCCTTGCATAAACTGATGCTCCTTGGGTGCTAGAGAAAGAAAAAAAAAGCTTGTAAAAGACTATCCACACAGAGAAGGGAATTCATGTTTATCCATCTCTGAATTTGCGTTATCCATCTTTGTTTCAACAACTATGATGTACATACAATGAATTTCGCTTCCCTCCTTAATGCTTACAACAGATTCAACTTCTTAAATGAGCTTGACAATAATGGAGTAAATACAAAAATAAGCAGCAATACATTGTTTATATAATGTATGCAAAGTTCCAAGTAGCTTATGTATTCCGGTAATTGAAATTTCATTTTTACCAGTGCACAACTTGAAGATTCAAATATCAAACAACTCCTATTTTTTCTGGAAAGAAAATATTTTTTTTATTAATATAAAATTCTATCAAAGGAGATCCATGTACATCCAAGATAGCAGGAGAACTGTTGGCTTTATTAAAATGCTACTCAAAACTACTATCTTGGTTACAGTAAGTAATATGGCCCATTAACAAACCCGTCATATTATTCAAAACAACAAATATACAACTACGCATATTCAATACATATTTGAAACGAATACAAACAACCCCTATAAAGATTTAGGAAAAAACTTATTGGAGTAATTGAGATTACTGATTTGTCAGAAGGTATTGTCACATGTTTGTGGTTGCTCTTTCAGGCTCATTTATAAACTTCTCCTCAATATAGACCAGTGGATGACAGATGAGAACATCATTGATTAGTGGTTCGAGGAAATTAAGAACCCTACTTGTTCGTTTGCCATGAGTAATTCATGTCCAAGGTCTTGACAATAGAGTGTATACAATCTAGAGGTTTCACTATCTTTTGCAAAGTTGGCTTGCTTCTGGGTTGTCTTCTGTGTGATGTTTGTCATATTAGCAAGCCAATAGGCTAATTGGTTGGAGATTCTTTTGTCATGATTGAATTTATAGAGTTCAAAATTAATTTTCCCCAAATTGGATTCATGGAATAGGATGTTATCAATGAGCTTCCTGTTCCTTGCTGTCCATAGAACCCAAAAGATAAAACCCGTAGATGGGATCCAACTTGGTTAGCAAGCTCTGATTCTCTCTGTTACACTTATAGTCATGTTATTGCCATTCGTGACACACCCGACTTTTTGGGTCACCTTGAGGTGATATGGATCACAAATTTTTGAGGCCACCATTGCCATCTCCTTGTGCAGAGTGTTTCAACAATATAGATTTTATTTAATTTTGAGGACTGGGTATGAAGATAGGGTTTATGAATATTTCCTTAGTTTTTCTATGTCAATTGTATGGAATTGTGTGGTAGATGACATGGCACCATAAGTTTACAGGTGGCCCAAAGGTGATGCCATGTGGGGGCTTTCCATAGAGTATGACAGAATGGTAGATCTATCGAGGACTATGAAGCTGAATTCTATGCATTGGTCCATCACATGGACTATATGGCTGCATGAGAAAAAGAGAAAACTAAAAATAAATATTTTACATCAATTTTGACGTGAAACTAAAGAGGTCGTCTACGACTGCAGAAAGCTATTTAATTTATATTAAATTTAATTATTCAAAAAAATAATATGTAAATATAAATCTATTAATTAGCTCGAGATATTAATCCACTGACTTCGCAAGAAACCAGAAATGATAAGTAGAACGGATTCAATTTGATAGCCACCTTAATGAATTTATTTATAGGGTCTTAATGAATTTATTTATAGGGTATTAACAACATTTCCAAAGTGTATTAATTTTATGAATTTAAGAGAAACCACAATGACTGGAGGTGAGCAACTAAAGTGAAATTGATAACATGTTTTTAAAATTGAAGAAGTTTCCATTGTTGAAGCTAGTAGATATGGGATATTAGATACTTGAGACTAGGGGGAAAATAAATTGTATCTATGAATATTTGGTAAGAGGAAGTGAAGGGATGTTTCTGTCAAGAAGAAAGTTCTCTTAAAGATATTTATGATTGAACCAAGCAACATGATTAGTAAAGGTCATAGTGATGCTTTACATGGTTTAAAAGTGCCAAGGTAGGAAGTTGAGAATGCTCGTAATTGAAGAATGACCAGTGATAAACTAGGAAAATGTTTAAAAAATATAAATGGTCAAAAATAACAATTGAAGTATAAGAAGGAATGTTGTTAGAAATTTTATAAGTAGACTGTGAGAAGTATTGTGTACATATTGACAAAATGAGAATCAACTAATAGAGGTTGTACATGACTAATCTACACTCATTGTTTCACATAGAGCAAATTATCAAGTTTTGTTCTCGCAGTGTAAAAGAAGTTTCCACAATACACCACACATTTAAACTTTTCATGGACAATAATGGTAGAAGTGTTCCAACAATTTCAAATTCTAAACTAAATATAATATTTAATGAGCAAAAAAAATTATGAAGTGGAAGAATCTCTTGTCGAACTTGAAGAAGGGTGAAGCTATGATCAAGTGGTATTGAGATGGGAACTTGATGAGGTAAGTTAATCCTTTTAGGATGAAAATGATAATTATTAAGTGATGTATAAATCACCATGGATCAAAAAGCTTTCGGACAAGTGAAATAGCATGATATAAAATTAATCATGATGACTAAATGTTTATATGAAATTGCATATAGTTGCCTTGGAATCGATAAGCCAAACCAAAGGATTTTAGTTTTGAGATTGATGATTTAGGGAATGATTGTCCGGCCAATAATATCTTAACAATGAATTTAAATAAAATTACTTTGGGAAGGAATATTACATGATGAGACATTAAGTCTCAAGATAATGAGGCCCATTTGAAATTTAAATATGTACTTAAGTCAGTATATCTACGGTGTAAATAGACAACTTCCTATTTGAAAAAAAGTGGAAATGATTATTGAAAAGTAATTGGTATCTTGATGAAAACATGAAACTAATAGTATGTGAATAATCTTATTTTTGGTATTCATTGTTTATACAAACAAATGAAATTGTTTTTTTTTTTTTTTTTTATGAACCATGATAAGGATGCTTATAGTGTATTATTGTTCTGTATATGATAAGTATTGAGATGGTTATCCTATTAATGATGTTTCATGATGTGATGGTATGTGATAAATGGATATAGTTCTCATAAGAGGTTAATGATGCATATGTGGTGCTTATTTATTTATTTGTTATGGTAATGATGTTGTATGCTCATGATGGATATGATATGCATAGGGATCATGATGTTATGATATGATGTATATTGACATGTAGTTCATTTATTCTATTATGTCATGATATATCTTTGACATGGAAAATTTTAGGGGCTAATATTCGCCTAGTGGGCTAATTTTCCATGATTTTCCACCAAAAAGATTCACCAATTGCCAATTTTTTTAAAGATGATTCGCCCAAATTTTAGAAAGTAAATTATTTTACCTTAAAAATCGCCAACATTATATAGAGGCTATATGTAAAATCATTATAAATTTGATTAAATTTACAAATATATCAATAAAAATTTTATAGTTTGATATTACGGATTAGTGAGATTCACCAATGTTTTTAAACTTCAAGAAAATTTTCCATCCTTAAAATTTTCCTTGATCTTTGATGAAGATATGTTGATGTTATAACTTATGATGGTATTTCATAAAGTGAAGAATGTGGTATTTTCATGCAAGTTTTATGGCATGCATGAGCATGTAGTTGGTTATTATTCAGAATGTTGTGATTAACAATGATGTTATTTTTTCATGATGACATGCAAGACTTCGCATGTAGATTATTTTATATGATACTATGATTATAACTAATGCAATGGTTGCATGTTGAGATGTGGTGACTGATAGGAACTCCACAAATGGGCCAAGAGGGCTGATTTATTTGATGATCTCGTGGAAGCCCATATCTATGAGGGAGAATATGTAACACCATATGGGCTGGGGACAAACTCAATCAACACTACATATGCCAGTGGTTCTTTTGTCTTGTATAACTCTTGATGGATAGCTCTTGAGGGGCTATGGGACCATCTTGAGGAGGCCAAGTGTCTAATATTGAAGGCTAGGTGCCTAGTATTGTATTGGGATGCCGAATTTTGGTGGGGGTGTAAGGACTTCGATGCCTGGGGTTGTGCGCCTTAGTGAGTTGTGGACAGAGTGGGCCAACCTTGCAAGATGCCCGGTGACATTGAGCACTGTACCGGATGCTTGCTTTGGGGCCTTGGGGGCAGATGAGGTTTGAGTCAGGCACAAGCCTTGGGGCCAGCCTTGGACTAGGATACAGACCGAGGAGGCTTATGCCAGATTTTGAAAGTGGGAAAAAGGACAGAGATTCCTTGGGATTTGCTGGGTGTTGTGAAACTTTCGATGCCTGCTGGTTATACTAGTTCAGTAGAGGGTGTCAAGACTGTTACATGAAGTAATAAATAACAAAATAAATGTAATTTCCCTTAATAATAAATAATTCAACTTAACTTCGAGACGAAGTTCCTTAAAGTGGGGGAGTATGTAATGTCCCTTAATAATAAATAATAAATAATATTAAATAAATAATAAACGATAAATAAAAAAATAGTAATAGTAAGTAAATAATAAATAATGAGAGAGAATTATGGATTTGAAAAAGATAGGCTCTGCGGCTTAGGAGAACAGGATGGCTAGGGCTTCTGCACTCCTCAGCGTCGCCATCACACTGTAGATCAGCGAAGGGGTTATGATAGCAGGGAGTCCCTGCAGGAAATCATGTGTTGGATCAACCAAATCGAATACACTATCATGGATCTGGCTTCCCCTACGACTAATCGGTCCCCGGTGGCAGATCGATCTTCTCCTAGGTCATGGATGAGCTCCCTTTACATGTTTCAGGGGTTTTTTCACTGTGCGCCATTTGCTTTTATTGTAACAGGACATGGCATGGATGATGCATCCCACCATCAACCAGATCTGCAAACAAAAACACATTTCTACCTCAATTTTGAGGTTCTAACTGTGCTTAAAGGCAAGGAAGAAGCGATCTGGCCGGAAATGGCCATGGATGCAAGAGCCAAACAGAATGTTGCACCCCTACTTCCCATTGGAATAATGAGGGGCAGCCCAGACCTGATACCTGAGATCTTTACGACGAATGGTCAACGGAAGGGACAACCATGAGCTACTGGGTATGAATCGAGTAGATCTTATGATATTATTGAATGGCTTGGACCCGTTCAAGCACACTTTGGATCTACTACGACTGTACCTGAAAAACTGCTGACAGGAGGTGGAAAGCCCTTCTATATAGCGGGAAGACAAATAAACCCTAGATCTACCATTGATCTGCTAGATCTGGAAATCAAACCAATAAATCAGGGCCTGGACAAGGTTGATCCATCAGATCTGAAGCAAATCTTTATCATATCGATAGAAGGCAGACATTGTTGTGTACAGGTCAGGGAAGGGATGAGTGTTTTGGAGTTAAAAAAGGAGATCCAGATCAAACTGGGAACTCCAGTAACATACCGAAATCTGTTATTTTTAGGGCTCTTCTTACAGGACCAACACACACTCCAGCACTATGGGGTTGTTAAAGATTCAACCATCATCCTCAAGCTGAGACTGCGAGGTGAGTGCAAGGGAGCCAGCTCAAAAACTACAGGCTCTTTTCGCGATGCAGTCAAAGGAAAGGAACCTCTGCAACACAGACCAACACCCACAACAGAGCTTCTAGGCCCCTACATTATGGAGCAAAAGCCGAAATCACCCATGCTGACTGTATCCCTGCCGGAGGTAACGGATCTATACACAGATTTAATCCACAATGCACAATATGCATATTTAATGGCTATTGGCCAAAAGCGGATGCACTGCATCAATGGATTTTCACATCATGGTCATCTAAATGTGAAATATATCTATTCCCTAAAGGTTTTTTCATAGTTAGATTTAGCACAGAACTGGAACGAGACAATATCATTAATCAGGGGCCTTGGTTCTGGGGTAGTGCTAGTCTCTCTATCACCCCTAGGTTCCCGGACTTGATGCCAATACTATGGTAGTTTCAACAATGCCAGTTTGGGTAAGGCTGCATAATCTCCCACAGCATTGTTGGCACCGAAAAGCTTTAACAGCCATTGGGAACTCCTTAGGAAAACATCTTAAAACAGATGAAGGCAGAGCTATCCGGGGAATATTCACATATGCCAGAATATGTGTAGAGGTGGATCTAAGTCAAGGACTCCCAGATCACATTACATTGAATTTTAATAATTCACTGTGGACGCAACAACTTGACTATGAGAACATGGCATTCAGATGCCGAGGCTGCTTGCAGACAGTGCACCTACAATATGCATGTCCACTGGCTAGTAAGGAGCCAAAAGGAAACAAGAAACAACAGAAAAAAACCCAAAGGTTGGCAGCATATCGAACCACTAGAGGAGGAGGCACTGAGGATAGAACCCACAGACATGCAAAGGAGGCAGGAAAAAACACAGGAAGAGAGCACCGAGGGGCCCAATTTGGAGCCAAATAACTTGGTACGGCAGCAAGAATTACAGCAGAAATAAGCGGCGCCAAACAAGCACATAGTTCCGAAGGATCGGAATCTGATAAAGAACAACCAATGTATACAGAGGAAAACTAGCTTGCTATAATTGTACCCACTCCCAATGCTGGAGTCTGGCAAAAAGTGGAGAAGAAAAAAGGCAGGAAAATATAGGCCTACTGGCACAACATTTCTAGTCTTGTTTTTTATGCGTCTTGATTATCAGGAACAGTTCATATGCATATGCTCTAAGCATCTACAAAATGTAATTTTCTTCATATGAATAAAATTACGACTTTTTTCCTATGTGAAAAAAAAATAATAATAAAATAATTACATGCTCTAAATAAAGATAAATAAGAAATAAAACAAGAAAGCAGTAAAGTTGCATGTTGACACATGGAGTGTGTGCATGTGGTTCCCCTTCCAATGTTTGCTCTATTTAATAGATGGGGAGGAAGATGAGAGGCATTTTCCATCATTCCATGATTCCATTATCCATTCTCTTGGGAGAATAGTGTTCTGAGACAAAGGATCCCTTGCAACAGTATGTTGATTGAGGGCTCGGGGGTGGCCAGTTGTAGCAAGATTTTGTGCAACTGAGCCTACGGTTGGGTGGAGAGTCGTCCCCAAGACTTTGTTCCAGGTAGCAGAATTCAACTAGCCTTCCACAGGTAAGTTGTCTCTCTTCACTCCTATTTTTGTAATTTAATGTTAACTAGTTGATAAATTGCTTGTTGATTATAAATCACACATTCGTCATATTTGTCGCTACATTTGATTTCGAATTAAACTTAAACTAGGGAAAGAGGTGGACTGATATTTATGGCCACAAAAGCAATTTCACAGTTCACAGAGGCATGTATTCTGTTTGAAAAATGGGTATTTTCAGAGGAAGCCTTCGAGTAATAATAATTATAGGAATTGGCTACATAAAAACAATTTTGTCTGGACTATCATTTCTCATCGAAATCTGGTCAGCTTTTCAAAAACACTGATTACTGTATAAACAATTTTGTCCGAAATCATTTTTCATCCAAATCTGGTCTGAGAACTACCAAACACAGACTTGGAAGGTTCATGTAGAATTTCTTTGATGAAAAATGATATATCCATAATCGAGAACTACATCTATTGTCCAAGCCTTCGTACTCTACTGTTATCTCATAATCCAAGTCTTACATCAATCCCTAGGTTTTTATTACGATACGAAATATCTCACTGTGTTGGATTTAAGAGATAAGTCGGTGCCATTTTGAATGCTTTCTATGTGATTTATTGTGACAATAGTATTGAGAATAAGCTCTTGCATGACAAGGTCTAGAATCGAACCTTGAATTTCCTTTCATATACAATATAATCAATCGAGATTCGAACACTTCACCTTTGGCTGCGAGGGAAATACCCTGTTTTTGGCAGACGTAGGATAGCTCTCAATGTAATATAGGTATAAGGTACTAGAATCTCCTTCTTATGGATAGACAAATCCATAAACTAATGAGTTTGTTACAAATCATCAAACTATTGTTTCCATCATGCAAATGGGGCTATTATCAGAACGAAGCACTTATTTTTAGACAGCAATAGAACAGAGGAAGCTCTGAAATTAGTGTGTTTACTAAATACATGGTCAACATTCAAATAGGGCAGCAAGAAGACAAAGTCACAAATCTGAAACATAATTGAGATGTATTTTCTTTCAATTTGAAGAAATCACCCAGGAATAAAAAATGGTCCTAGTTCAAATTTTGGTTATTTATTTATGTAAACACCGATGCAATCAAATACATAATCCTTTGACAAGCGCTGATGGTAAGTATAATGTTTCAGAAGTCAAATTCTGAGGCAATTTCAAAGTGGTGAAAGTGATTCAAGAATCAAAAAGGAAAAGCTTCCCACTTGCTATCTCAATTCTAAAATCATCATGCAGCTAAAAAATTTCGTTCATACATTTTATCAAATAGTCTGTATGCATCCATCCTGACAGGATAGTCACAGTGATTTCACTAATCTGAAATAATGTCCAAATGTAATCCAAATGAAAATATGCCCAAGGATTTGTTATGATTTGTCAATGTTAATGCCCATACAAAGACTCATGCTACAGTTGGCATATTCTTCAGATTTATTAAAATACTCTAAGAAATTCAAAAATTGTTGTGACACATATATCCAGAAGTAAATAAGCAAGAAAGTTTAGCCATGGAGAAGAACAAGAATGCAACAAGGGCAAAGAATAGTTGCTCCGCCCATGAAGTCATTGACAATCATGGAAGAAAGAAAAAAGATCTAGTCTTGAGATAAGAATTTTGGAACAGGTAAGAGATATGGTAAATGCAGAATAATATCTTTTCATGGACAATAATGATAGTAGTGTTCCAACAGTTTCAAAGTCTAAAATAAAGATGGTATTGAGAAAAATAAAAATAGGAAAAAAAAAAATTAAGTGGAAGAATCTCTTGTCAAACTTGAAGAACGATGAAGCTATGATAAAGAGATCTAGTGGTATTGAAATGGGAACTTGAAGAGATAAGTCAATTTTTTAGGATGAAAACGATAATTATTAAGTGATGTATAATCACCATGGATCAACAAGCCTTCAGACAAGTGAATTATCATGATATCAAATTTAAATGATGATGACTAAAATTTTATATGAAATTGCATATAGCGGTTTTGGAATCGATAAGCCAAATAATACCAAATGATTTTAACTTTGAGATCGATGATTTAAGGACAATAATATCTTAACAATAAATTGCACTAAAATTACTTTGGGAAAGAAAATTACATGATGATACATTAATTGACAAGATAATGAGGCCCATTTGAAATTTAAATATGTACTTAAATCAGTATATCTACAGTGTAAATAGACAACTTCCTAGTTGGAAGAAGTGGAGATTATTATTGAAAAGTAATTGGTATCTTGATGACAACATGACACTAATAGTATTGGTGAGATAACTTATATCCTAGAGGAATGTTGAATAATCTTATTTCATCGTTGGTATTCATTGTTTATACAAACAAATGAAATTATTCTTTTTGATGAACCATGATAAGAATGCTTATAGTGTATATGATAAGTATTGATATGGTTATCATATTAATGATGTTCATCGTATTCTTCTTCTTCACGTCGATGGGGTTCGATTCTCTGGCGCTCCTTACTGAAGTGCACCAATACAATACTATTTTTTTTGTTAAAGAATTTGTGCCCCTATTTTCTTTACTGAAGTGCATAAATACAATACTATTTTTTCATTAAAGAATTTGTGCACCCTATTTTCAATACAATTTCACATTGCTTTCAGTCCGGCCGTACAAGCCCTTCAAAAGGCCTATTGCAAGGTGATAATTTTGGGCTGGTTATACTACATTAAAATGTCTATAGGCCCTAAGAGTTGAACCTAAGCTCTGATACCATATGTAACAGCCCCGAAATAACAACACATAATTAATTAGATTAATCAAGCAATTTATAATCAACAAGCACTTTATCAACTAGTTAACATTAAATTACAAAATAAATGAGTGAAGAGAGACAACTTACCTATGGAATGCTAGTTGAATTTTGCTACTTGCAACAAAGTCTTGGGGACAACTCTCCACCTGACCGTAGGCTCAATTGCACAAAATCTTGCTACAACTAGCCACCCCCGAGCCCTCAATCAACGTACTACTACCAGGGAATCCTTTGTATCACAACACTATTCTCCCAAGAGAATGGATGGTGGAATCATGGAATGATGGAATACCTCTCATCTTCCTCCCCATCTATTAAATAGAGCAAACATTGGAAGGGGAACCACATACACACACTCCATGTGTCAACATGCGACTTTACTGCTTTCTTGTTTTATTCTTATTTATATTTATTTAGAGCATGTAATTAATTTATTATTTTATTATTATTTATTATTTATTTACTATTACTAATTATATTTATTGTTTTATTATTATTTAATATTATATTATATTATTTATTATTTTTATTATTTATTATTTATTATTTATTAGTAAGGGACATTACACAAAGTTAAATTATAAAGAGAGAGCCCTCTCTAGACTTAGATTGGCTAGAACCTGAGTTTGAAGATTGGTTTGTGGTTACCTCGGATTATTCCTTCTTTTGATAACTTCTAGGGAAAACTTCTGAGTGATAACATAGTGGCAACCATACTGGGGAACTCAAATCCTCAGTCTTAATAAACCTTTGAGAAATTTTCAAATCTTTATTTCAAGCCTCTTGAAGGGTTTATTAGAATTTATTTACAAAGTTTTTACAAAAAGAAAGTAAATGGAAAAGTTCAAAACTCTGGCTTCAAGGAGAACTCACTATATTAGGGCCAATCCTGATCCAACCCTACCCCAGTAGTGGATAATCCCAACCTAATTTCGAGAAGATCCAAAAGACAAGAAATTTCAGTAAGTCCAACACTTTCAATCAAAGCAAGATTCATGCCCTGATGAGTGGTTTCTTTTAGAAGACCTCCCCTTTGATGAGTCATTTGACCTTTCCCTATTTAGAACCAGGTCTGAAAATGCAAATTGATGACATAGTTCTAGATCCAGAGTTTATTCCAGATATTGAAGTCCAAAAGGCAAACCAGTCAATTGATGAGTATATTTTAAATTCCCCTCAATCATCCCTTACTACTGTTAAGATCCCTGAGTGTTCTAAAACAATTTCAACTCCCTTTAGTTCACCATTATTCCCCTCCACCTCCGAAGTTCATTCCTCACCTCCATTCATACCCTCACTTCCCTACCAACCTATCGTTACCCATGAAACAACTATTGTTCCTAGTTCTCCATCAACTACTGTATCATCCCCTGGTACCCCAACTCCACTTCTTAGCCCTGCCCAACTTAGAGCCATGGCAAATAGATATGCCCCTCTTGTGTTACCTGCTCCACTGGGTGCCATGCCACAAGATTACCATAACAAAATTGTCCTTTCTGATGGCATAGGACCTTATACAACACAACATCATGTAAACAAAATGACATATTACTTTGAATTACATGAAATTGATATTGGAGATGTTCAGATGAGATTTTTGCTCAGGCTCTAGCTGGTGATGTAAGAAAATGGTTTAGAGCATTGCCTGCTAATAGCATAGATAACTTAGAATAATTTTATCAACAATTTTTAAATAGATGGGAAAAGAAAAAGAATCCTCTGTAGATTCTTTCAGAATACAAAAGCATCAAAAGAGGACCAAATGAAACAGTCCGAGATTATTCTACGAGATTTAACAATATATACAATGCAATACCAATCAATCTTATACCCCCATCTGACTTAGCCCTGATAAAGTTTCCTGATGGGTTTGATACTGATATGGCATTCCAACTTAGAGAGAGAAATCCTCCAACTTTAGAAGACATGCAGAGTGTAGCAGTTAGTGTAGAAGATAACTTTCTAGCAAAAGGAGCCAAGGTTAGGAATGAAAGGAGAGGACCTGTGAAAGATGAAGCCTCACCCTCTGACCTTAAAATAGATTTCCTAACCAAAAGAATGGAAAAACTGATGGATAGGATAGAGAACATTGAAAGGAAGCCTCAATGGGACAATCAACAAGCACCTCCAGTGAGAAATCCAAACTTTAGAAAGAATCAAAATCAAAATACTGGAAAAAATGGACCTTATCAGAATATTAGACCTCCTTTTCAAGAAAACTATGTTGAAACATCCCATTCAGAATACCTTGAACAAGACACACAAATTAAATTAATGGGATTAGATGAAGAGGAGATTGTCTTCTTGACTCAAGATGATCAGGAATTACATATGCTTCAGTGATTGCAGACCCAATCCAGAGAATCATTCGATTATAAGCAAGGGTATGATTATGCTATCTTCGAAGTGCACAAAGAGTACAACTTGAGGAGTAAAAAGAACATTGATACTCCTGAACAAAACAAGAAAGTAGTACCAAATCAACCTAAGAAAATCAAAACAACTCCAGTTACTAAAACTCTCCAAATCCTCCCTAGACCAAATCAAAACCCTTATGGTCCCACCATTGTAGATATAACCCATGACTAACCCCCTGATGATCAACCATCCACTTCAATCCCCTCCAAGGAGACAGTGGAGAAATCTCCAAACACCATATTAAAAAATCCACAGAAAGATACTTCAAATGCAGAAAAAGAAGAACAATCTACTCAAACTCCTACCATGAAAATTCCAAGCCCTCAAATAGAGAAAGCCCCTTTGCCTTTCAATTTGGGGGCAGAGGTGGCTAAACTGAAAATCTCAGTTCCCTTAAAAGAGATGATTAAAAATGAAACCTATAAATCTGAAATAAGCAAAACCTTAAACTTCGTTGAGAATGAAGACTCTATCAACTTGTTTGATGGTCAGCCTAAGCTTATATTTGGTCTTGATGTTAATGGCAAACCATTAGAAGGAGGGATACCACCCTTTTATATTAGCCTTAACATTCATGATAAAATCTTACACATTGCAATGTTAGATTCTGGGGCTTCACATAATCTAATGCCTAAATCTGTTATGGAAAAATTAAACTTGGACATTACTAAGCCTTACAAGGACCTATTTTCATTTGACTCAAGTCAAGCAAAATGTCTAGGGTTAATTAAAGACCTGTGTGTTTCCTTAGTACAATATCCTGCTAAGACTATTCTCATGGATATAGTAGTAGCTGACATCCCACCTAAATATGGTATGCTATTGTCTAGATCATGGGGAGCTAAACTCCAAGGATCTTTGCAACTTGACATGTCATATGCCACAATTTCAATCTTTGGACATCCTAAAAAGTTGTACAGAGAGACCCTAATGAAATATGTAGTGAGTAGCGAGGATAGGCCTCAAAAATTTCCTATCTATTCCATGCATTCTGACATTGATTATTTTATTATGTAAAATGCTGAAAAAACACAAGAAACTACTTCAAACAACATTATTTCAAAACCAAAAGAAATTGCAATTACAACTCAAAATGAAACTTTCCAAACTCAAGAGCTTTCAAATAAAAAAGATGATCAAGACACCTTAATCAAGGAAAATTTCGTCCCCCCAGACAGTAAGAATTATGAACATGAAATATTATGGCATCTTGAATTTGATGGGTCAGTGAATAAATTAGGAGTAGGAGCAGGAGTGTGGATATACAATTTAGAGAATGATCACTCAGAGGGCCATGCTTAGAGACTAAATTTCAAATGCACTAATAACATGGTTGAGTACAAAGCACTTCTTTTAGGTCTCAAATTGGTCAGAAAGTTAGGAGCTATAAGAGTTTCTATTATGGGAGATTCTGAGTTGGTTATAAAACAAATTAATGATGTATATATGACCAGAGATCCTAGGTTAAGTTTTTATAGAGGAACAGTTGTAGAAATATTGAAAAATTTTCTAGAAACTAAGCTTGCAGTCATCCCAAGGAAACATAATATGAAGGCTCATAGCTTAGCAATGTTTGCCAGCACTTGTAAGTTACCATTTCAACCTAACCTTCAATACACTGTTGAGGTTAGGCACAGACCTGCTATCCCAAATAACTTAAAAAACTTGCAAGTATTCACTAATGACCAACAAATAAATAATTTGTTAACTTTAGAAGAATAATTTGTAAATAGTAATATAGATATTGACATAACAATAGATCATGATTTCGAAGATAAATTAGAAATTAATAAAATAGAAGATGAAGAGATAGATAGATTTCATCCCACTAAATTTACAAAATCAGATGTACAAAACCTAAAGCAAGGAAATTGATGAGATAATTGACAAAGAATATGAAATCATTAATCTTAAAGACAACTTTTTGCCCAAAGGATTAACTCCTTTGGAAGATTTGTTTGATTCAAATGATGTCCCTAGAAAACCAAAAATGGAACCCTTAAAATTTGATATTGAGGAGTGTAATATAGGTAATGAGGAAAATCCAAAATTGATAAAACATTCAAAGTCCTTACCTCCTATTGAAAAAGTGAAATACCTTTGAATTACTAAAGGAATTCCAAAATGTCTTTGCTTGGAGTTATGAGGACCTCAAGTCCTATGACACCAGCATAATACAACACACCATCCCCATAAAAGAAAACTAGAAACCTTTCAAAGAGAATCTTAGGAGGATTAATCCCATCCTATTGCCTTGTATTGAAAAGGAGATCTAAAGGATGTATGAGGCCAAGATAATAGCACTAATTAGATTCTTTGATTGGGTTTCAAATTTGGTGCCCACAAGGAAAAAGACTTGCGAGATCAGACTTTGTGTTGATCTCAGGAATCTTAATAAAGTTTCACTCAAAGACAATTACCCTCTCCCTAAAATGGATCATATATTACAAAGGGTAGTAGGGTCAACCAGAATCTCATTATTGGATGGGTTTTATAGTTACAATCATATTTTAGTTCACCTAGATGACTAAGCTAAAACAACGTTCACTACTCCTTGGGGCACATTCATATATGTGAAAATTCCTTTTGGATTAAAGAATGCAAGGACTACTTTCCAAAGAGCCATGGACATAGCTTTTGCTAAGGAAATTCATGACTTCCTAGTAATATACTTAGATGACATATTGTATTCTCAAAATCCGATAAACAACACTTAGATCATCTAAGGCAGGTTTTCATCAAATGCAGGAAGTATGGAATTTATTTGAATCCCAAAAAATCATTATTTGGGTTAGAAGAGGGAAAATTACTAGGCCATATAATTTCTAAATATGGTATCCGAATAGATCCTGCAAGAATTGAAGCCATCTTATAGATACATCATCCTAGAAGCATCAGAGAATTACAAGCCTTTTTAGGAAATATCAAATTTCTTAGGAGATTTATTTTTAACTTAGCAGAATTAATTAGATCATTGAATAACATGTTGAAGAAATATTCGACCATAAAATGGACCATTGAAGCTAAGAGATCCTTTGAAGATATTAAGCTAGCCTTAATGAAAACACCAGTTTTGGTCAATCCAAAGTTTGATAGGGATTTCATTATATTTTCCTTTGCCTGAGAACATACAATTGTTGCAATCCTACTGTAGAAGAATGATCAGGGTTATGAACAACCTATTACTTTTTTTAGCAAAGTCTTGAGAGATGCCCCTTTAAAATACAATATAATGGAAAAGAAAGCCTTTGCTTTGGTCTAAGCTATCAAATATTTTAGAGTTTACATTTTATATTCTCATGTTATAGCCTATGTACCCAATGCAGTAGTCAAGGACATCCTAACTCAGGATGGTCTAGATGGAAAGAGAGGGAAATGGATTGCTACTATATTAGAATATGACCTGGAAATCAAACCAACAAAGCTAATCAAAGGCCAAGGTTTAGCCAAGCTCATCGCTGAATCGAACGGTCAGGCCTTAGATATAAATTTTATTGTAGAAATGGATAATGGGGAGGAGATGGCGACTCCACCAATCAGCCAGGCCTTTATTTGAATCACCATGGTATGCTGACATCATATATGTTTTACAAAATCTACAAGATCCTCCTAAATTATCCAAGACCAAAAGCAGATTTTAAAAAATGAAATCTTTAAAATTTTTCATAATTGACAATGCTTTGTTTTGGAGGAATCATGAAGGTATCCTTCTTAACTATTTATTGAAAGAAGAATCTGATAAGGTGTTACAAGGGTTTCATGTAGGTGACTGTGGAGGACATCTTTATTGGAAAACCACAGTTAACAAGATTCTTAGAGCTGGTTTCTATTGCCCTACTTTGTTTTCTGATGTAAAGAAATTTGTAACCTCTTGTCATAAATGTCAGATTTTTGAAGGAAAGAAAAATCTTTTACCCTTACCCTTGAAACCAATCTCTGCTGAAGTACCTTTTCAACAATGGGATCTTGACTTGATTGGTGAAATCCACCCACCTTCCTCTGCCCAACACAAATGGATCCCCACTGCTACATATTATTTTACCAAATGGATAGAAGCCATACCATCAAGCAAGCCACTGATACTATTATAATAACCTTCCTTGAGGCCAACATCCTATCTAGATTTGGGTGCCCAACCAAGATCATCACTGATAATGCAACAACTTTCAAATCTAAGAGAATGATTTATTTCTTTAATAAGTATCATATAACCTTGGGCCACTCCACAGCTTATTACCCTCAAGGAAATGGACTAGCAGAGTCCTCAAACAAGAGTTTAGGGAATATCATCAAAAAATTGTTGGAAGATAACAAGAAAACATGGAACAAAAAGCTAGTAAATGCCTGGTGGGCAGACAGACTAACCACAGAGAAGTCCATTGGTACTAGTCCTTATCAATTAGCTTATGGAATGGAGTTTGTTTTCCCATCTTCCTTGGGAACACTAGTGATGAAGCTACTCCAAGAATTGCAGGTTGAACCAAATGAAATCCAAAGAAGAATCAACCAAACAATTCATTTACAGCAGACCAGGGAAGAAGTGTATATCAAATCTCAAGTTGTGCAGGAAAGGATCAAGAAGGATTTTGATAAAAGGACTAAGGCAGAAGATTTCTACCTAGGGGACAAGTTTTAAAATGGGATTCAAGAAGAGAGGATAAAGGTAAACATGGGAAATTTGATTTCCTATGGAAAGGCCCATATATCATTTATGCTTTCAGTGGTAATAATGCTTTCTTCCTCAGAGAAATGGATGGCACAGAAGCATAAGGAGGACCAATAAATGGTCGAATGCTCAAACACTATATTGAGCCTAATTACTGATTTCACTAATCATGTGTACATACTTTACTTTCAAAAATTCTAGAGTGGATTGCATGGTGATTTTTTGAAGTTAAAGCCCGAAGTGAAGGCCCTAAGCTTCAAAAGTTTTACTATCATAAATAGCAATAATGTAGAAATTTTAGAAGGGAAAAGTTGCAGAGTAACATCACAGAAATTCAGAAAGTCATTGGTCTACAAAGTTCTTGACATTTCACCAGGAAATGCCATCCCCAAGTGGAGCTACTGTTAGGTTTCTATGCCAATAGGAGTCGTAATTTTTGAATAACTGAGATTAAAACCTGTAATATGTACATACCTTTTCTTTCTGCAAATGTTTTCCATATTCGAAAAATTAAAAAATGTAAAGAGGGTATATCCTAGAAGAATAATCAAAGGACAAAAGGAACAAAAAGTTCAAGAAAAGATGAAAAATATGAACCCTGAGAAAAGAAAAAAACCATGAAAGTGAGCAAGCCAAAGTGCCACTACTATTTAATTTCATGCATAATCACTACAAGAAAAAAGGACATTGGTGAGGGGCGAAAATGTCACCATAAGCTCATTGGTGACAGTCAAAATAGCATTTGTCACCAAAAACAGAACATCACCAAAGGTGGCGTCGCCAAAAGTATAGGTGTTGTAGTGGCATACAAAGTCTGTCACCAATAATGATTTATACTGACGGACAATGACTGTCACCATTTCATATGAGAAATGGTGACAGACCATAGCCTCTGTCACGAAAACTGAACATCACCAAAGGTGGCGTTGCCAAAAGTATAGGTGTTATAGTGACATTCAATGTCCGTCACCAATAATGATTTTATAATGATGAATAGCGACCGTCACCATTGCATATGAGCAATGGTAATAGACCATAGCCTCAGTGACCAAAAATTGAACATCACCAAAGGTGGTGTCGCCAAAAGTATAGGTGTTATGGTGAAATTCAAGGTCCATCATGCATATTGATTATAATGACGGATAGTGACTATCACCATTTCATATGAACAACAATTATTTATTGTGATGGATATTTAATGGTCATCACTATTGGTGCATATATATAGTGACATTCATTCATTGTCACCAAAAGCCTCATTGCCAAAAGTATAGGTGTTGTGGTTACATTCAAGGTCTGTCACGAATAATGACTATAATGACAAACATCGACCATCACCATTTCATATCAACAACAACAATTTATTGTTACAGACCTTTGAGGGTCGTCACTATTGATGTGTATATATGATGGCATTCGTTGACCGTCACAATTTCACATTTTTGGTAAGGGTTGAGAAATGTCACCAAAGCTCATTGGTGATGGTCAAAAGAGCCTCCGTCACCAAAAATTGATCGTTGCCATTCCATATGGATGTTAGGGCACGATGGAATCAAACCACCAACCTCCTGCTTGTAAAGCAGGTGCTCTTCCATTGAGCTAGCACCCTTTAAAGAATTATAATTGTAAAAATTAGACCTTGAAACTTCATAAATTGCAAATTCTACAATTTTCAATAAATTAGAGTCTCAGCAATATTTTACTAAACAAGCAAAGCAACATCGAAGCTATAGGTCCCTACCTAATAGTTATTGAAGTTATGAAAAGTGGGTGGAGGGAAAAATAGTTATGTATAAGAGAATCAATATGTTCAGTTTAATACTCAATTAGAAGTGAAACTCTGAAGACATTTATAACCTATAAATGACTTATAACTAGCAAGTGCACCAAATATTGCAAAGGAAATGTCATAAATGGATAGCATATGGAAGAAGAGGAGGCAGGGACTTGGAACCCTTGTAGATCTTGGCATGCTTTAACACTTGGCACATATTAGCTTGTTTGACATGCCTTCGTACTATCTGGCACATGCTAGCATGCCCTAGCATTCCCTAATACACCTTGGCAGTCATGACCTCACAACTAGCATTACATTTTTCCATGACTTGGGAACCTTACATTCACTAGAACACCTTGGCACTCCCTAGTTGTCATGCCTTGTGTTATTCTCCATAATGTCCCAAGCTGATGAAGAGATCGACGGAAGTAAACACAAACCAAGCTTTTAGTTTGGTAGCTAGCCCTACCAAACCAGAGAGGGCTCTCTCTATGAAATCACAACCAAGAGATGACTAGAATGTAAAGGATTTTAGGCTAGATAGCTAGGCTCAGGTGGGTTTTTGGAAAATTTAGGGACTTGGAACTCTGTCCACCGATGTCTTGTCTGGTAGGGACTTTGTCAAGGAAGTAGGGACATGGAACTCTATCTAGGATAAAGTATCTAACATGCATGACAAAAGCTCCCTAGAATAGAGTACCTCCTACCTAGAAGAGTGTCCCCTGCTCAAAATATAGAACCCTTCTCTATTGTGTGCTTTTCTTAAATATAAATCTGTGCATAAAACAGAAATAAGAAAAACACCTAAATTAAGAAAAGTTAGCATCTACTACTTTATTTGTATGTTCAGTAGAGATGAAAATAAAGTCAGTGACACTCATGTGTATGTCAACAAGGAATTCTTAGGGAATTTCCTCTCTAGAAAATGAAAAACAATGTGAAAACAAATGTAAAGGTGAGGATGAACCTGCAACCATGCAGTGAAGAGCACCTTTGTAAAACATAATAAGATCCATCTATAAAAGCTTTCTTCTTTTATGATAGCATCAATTTTTTTTTTTTTTTTTGTGATTTGAGGATTTCGCTTATGTTTTTAATTTAATTATATCTATAAAAGGAAATTATTACCATAGTTACTTATTTTCAAATGTTTAGACTATAAGCATTTATTTTCTTACAAGATTGATTGTGTGACAATCATAGACTTAGACCTACAATTCATGAAATTATTACATCTTAAATAAAAGCCAAATTAGCAGCACTAGATGCAGCGCGACCTTGTATATATCAAGTCTAAAAAACAAAAGTTACTGGTTTGAAACATTCCAACGAAGAAGGGTTGGTTGGTTACAAAATTCCAGGCAAATAAAAATATCAGAATGATAGAATAGTCATGGATCCAACACCTGCAGTACGTCCAATTTCATCTTTAATGGCTCCTATGGGTCCAACTCAAGTGGCAGCACAAGAGCTTTTAGAATCAATACTGGAAATGGTTGTTCAAATACTAGTTGAACTTCACCTTTTATGTATACCTGCCATTCTCTGCTTTAGTTATCTGCACTCATCCTTACATTCTTTCTTTTTTTCAAATTTCATATGATACCCCTTCTCCTTCAATTTCTTGGTATGCATTGACATCAAAACACTAGAAAATTATAGGAAATCATGTTGTAGTTGGAGAAATGATGGAACTGAAGTCTACAGTTCAGGGTAAATCCAGCTCAACGAACACATTAAATGGAGATTTAAGTTGGAATCCTGATTATGATTATGCTCATGCAATTGGAGGCTACAGTTAGGGCTTCTCCTTGATGGTTCTGCAGGTATGTACCATGCAGTCAGTGCTTTTGTAAGAGAGAAATCCTATTTCTTTCATGTGATAGTTAGCTTGCTTAAATCCTATATCATGGTCAACTAGTGAACTACTTATTTGTCCGAAGTAAACTTAAACATTAATCCAGCAAAAGTTGTTGTCATCATGGAATATTGATTTGCCAATAAAAGTTGTTTGGTAGGCATGTTATGGCATTGCTTTCATCTACATGTTTATCTATTTCAATTGATGTGTGGAAACGTACTTTGACTTGGGCTAACGGAGTGAATGCCAACAACTTATTTGTGAGATTCTACGTGTTACTCCTGAAGTAGCATCTGCTGATGCTGCCGTTCAAATAGCTAGACTTGCAAGCAAAGTTCCTGCAAAATAAACATGGTTTGTTACAATCAATCATTTTATTCAGTTTTTCTATAATTCAGAGATTAGCAAAAGAATATTCAAGTTCTTATTTTGCCTACTTCTAGTTTAGCTTGATTTAAGATTTTCATGTGCAGGCCTTTTTCTATGGTATTTTAAAACAAACGTTTCCCATGATGACATAAGTTTGACCAATATTTTTGGAAGTAACTATCACTTTATAGATAAAAATAGAGAATTTCTAGTGACTTGCATTTTGCTACTGACAAATGTCCAAGTCTTAAAAGATGAACTTATAGGTAGTGGTACTATTTTCCTATTAGAGACATTTAAAGCATAATATGACTAGGTAGATGATAATGACCTTCACTGTATGCAACAAATATTGATGTTTTATGTTCTATACACTAAGAAGTGGAGTGTTGCAACTAGATTTGAGGAGAATCCCAAGGAGCTCCACAATTTCAACAATTATGATTTATCAATTAATATATGGGAGCATAGTGTGATGTGCCACACATCATCACCACATTACAGCAGGTCACTTATCCTTGTGTGGCTTTAGGATGAGAAAGGAAGAAAGAAAGTCTTTATTTTTATGTTCAATAGTGATGAAAAGCAAGTCAGTGACACTCGTGTACGTCAACAAGGAATGCTTAGGAAATTTCCTCTCTAGAAAATGACAAACAATGTCAAAATAAATGTAAAGGTGAGGATGAACTTGCAACCATGTAGTGAAGAGCACCTCTGTAAAACAGAATGGGGACAAGAAGTTAGGTCACACTAGAAAGAAACAGTCAGTTGAAAGGCCCCCAACCATTAATTGGGACCGGAGAATCCCAGATATTGAGCCTATGGCCCAAAACACGTTTCAATAACATATGCAAGATTATGGATTAAATAGGACGTGTAGTAAACATTCAAAATTGCAGATTTTGAAGTCTAGTTAATACTTTGTGGCCATAGTTATGCTTTTTCTAGGCATGCAACAGATTTTTATGCACTCCTCTCCCCATTTTTGACATTTCTGCTTATCAAGTTTCAAGTTTTATTTATACTACCAAAGAATTTTATATTTGATTTTAAAACAAGTGTCACTCTAATGAACATCATAGTGGCATTTGGATATAGAACATCATTTATCCTAAAATTTAGA
>APFE031356977.1:0-24487 GCA_000404065.3 Pinus taeda | reverse complement strand
GTTGGCGCAGGCCGTGGACTGTTTCCCTCTCTGAGGGTTTTAACCACGTCAAAATACTGGTGTATTGATCTGTGATCTGTTTGTGAGCGGTGTCCTTTTGGTGTTCTGTCTGAGGAACTTGCCCTGTATATTCCTACAATGGGTGTGTCATCCGTTTGCAGGGGTTTGATATGGGTTTGTCGTCATATGATGTTTGTCACAAATGTCACTTTGTGACAAAATATGTGTGTATGGGCTTACAACCAAAAACAAGTGGTGTAAAAATACCTTAAACATTGACTTGACCTAAGTCTAAACCCTAAATTAAGAGCTAAAACCCTAATCAAATTCATGTATTACAAATATCCTAACCATAACCTAAAACATTAATACACATTACAAAAACCTATGTATAAAACCTATTGTATAAACGTTGCATTAAAAAACATAAACCTCTGTTGAAAACCCTCTCGGGCTAATGCGTTACAAACATTAAACTATGTAATAAACAAAAAAAATACATATCAGTCCTAATCACAGCTCCTAAGCGTTGGCCAAACTGCGTCGGAACTGTGGTCATGTGACAGGATGTGAATAAGTCGCCAGGGTTAGCATCGGAGTAGATCACGTGGGGAATTGTATCAAACTGTAACTGCATCGGCAATGTGAAAAAATTTATGTGTAGACCATGGCATAACTTAACTACAATAGGGATGTCAGCCGCAGCGGAGATTGTTAACCGTCGGGAGTTACAATTAGCATGTGAACAGTAAAGCCGCAGATAGTTATCCACCAGATTTTTACATTGGAATCGCCGAATATAACGACTAGGTGTCAGTCAAACAATCGACTACCTTGTTCACATGCGGACAGTAAACCATTCCACGCCGTTAGCTAAACTGTCAGTGTATTTGTTTATTATAAAGTTTATTTGTGGGTTTTTGTTGCAGTTTTGGTGCTGATTCAATTAAATGACCTTGTAACAAACAAACTAGGTGTTCTCTTGTGGTTAGACCTTAACTCCAAGAACCCAAATTAGAGAAAATTCATTCCTAAACTTAGTGGAGGGAGTTTGAATGCATCTGCTAGGTTATAAAGGCAATTTTTTTCATGAAGAGGACACTAGAGTGGTTTTGAGTTTCATGTGCAGGTTTTGGAGGGATATAGGCTGTTTTGTTTTCAAGTGTAACATGAGCATCTAGAGTCAAAATTGGGAACCGTGATAGGCGTTGGAAAGCTAGTTTAGAGAGCTATCTTATGACAGTGACAATAAGTTCCTGCATGCACATTCAGTTTGTTCAAATTTTGTTGTAATTGACCTCTTTGGTTTCAATCGTAATAAAGCGGCCACCCATCTTGAAAGTGACCTGGAGATGTAGTCCATTAGGGATGAATTTTGTCATCAATCTCACTGTCTGGTATAACTGTTTTTTGTTTTGTTTTCACTTCTGTTTTGCATCTTGGTTATGTTTTATCATCTTTCATAAAGTCCTTCTTCTTAAGCAGTTCTCACGGTTTCAGCACTTTAAGTTAACATTCATTTCACTGTTGGCATAATCAATTCTACTTCACATTTAACATATGATCATTTCAGATCATGATGTGAGTTTGAGTTTCTGTGAATTAAAGTTAAAAACACTTAATGATGCATTCCTATTTTCTAAATTTCATTGCATGCTAATCATATTTCCTCTAAAATTAAACATAACAGATTCTATGTAAGGCAGTATGTTATCTAAAACTTTCCACCATCAATTCTTTATGCTCTTTCTTCATTTATATTCAACATCAGAAGGCCATTTTGGAAACATTAATTCACATATGGAGAGTTAAATGGTTTTAATAAAATTTCCGAGGTTTTATGAAATGATGGGACAATCAATTAGTCCTTTTACAGTTCTGAATGAATGTCTTGGGCACTGATCTCCTTTTAGCCAGAGATTGTCTCCCAAGGTACAACAGGTGGCTTACGATATTCCCAACCTTTTATTGGAATGCTTACCATTGGTGCCATTAGAATTTTCTTTAATTTTGAAAATTTGATGGGAGTGAAACTGCAGGTCAAGAGTTATGAGTCGCAATGAAAAGATCTAAGAAAATTAAAAATAAAAAGGGACAAATTTTGATATTGTAAATGAATTCCTATTTATTCTCTTATATGCAAGATTGTTGGAATCGAATTTCATCTTAATTCTACATTGGAAAATCCATTAAAACTACAAAGTTATAAGTTCCCCTTTCCCTTTTCTCTATTGAGACCCTAGTTAACTTTTTGTTTACTTAGCTTATTAATGTATACTTATTTTCTTATTGTTCGTCACTAGCATTTCCAATATGGTATTGAAGATCAAGTATACCCACATATAAAATTTCATCAACATTAGGTCCAAGGAATTTAAGTTCACAAATTAATTGATGGTTATGAGTCACCTTGAAATAAAGTCTATGTTGTAAGCTTGATTAAACAAGGTTTAAAGGCTTAAATTGAAACCAATGACTTGATTTTTTTGATTTTGTAATGTATACACAATTTTAGTTGATCGTAAGGTCTTCTTTACCTAATCTCTTATAGTTGGGATCTAGTTGGCCATTTCCTAATTCATCTTGGGTAAAATTATTTATTTTGAGTATGGGCACAAAAACATTCCAAACAACTCTTTTATTTTGATATATATGGTGTTTCTATGAAATTAGGTAATCCAATCCTATTTCCAAATCCTATTTCCAATGGCTTGTTATTAGTCCTTGACATTTACCAAAAAAACTTTTAATAATCAATTTGCCATTTTTCATTAATCAATCCATATAACTCTATAATATAATCTCATATTTAATTTCATACTTTATTAAACATTTTTTTAACTAATCACATGCAACTTTTTTTCCAACCAATAAGAAAATTCAACTTCCTATTTAACCTCATATCTATACATTAATCAAAACAATAAATCTCAAACATAAAAACTATAAATATATATTGATAATATGAATCACACAACAAATTAAATACTAAATTTCAACTTAACATTAATTCAAAACACTAGATGCTAAACCAAAATTGCGTAACACGTTCCCACCATTTGTTTCTCTTATTTTCATTTATAAGAAAATAAGCTTTTAAGCTATACATTACTTAATTTCAACTTAACATTAATTCAAAACACTAAATGCTAAAACAAAATGCATAAGTTCCCACCATTTGTTTGTCTCTTATTTTCATTTATAGGAAAATAACCTTTTAAGCTATACATTACTTTGGGCTTCTAAGTTCTAGATAGCCTAACACCTCATCAAAATTCAAGTGTCATTTTTTATTTGGAAAAAGACAAGATAAAATTATATCTAAACAAGCTCACTGCGTTAAGTATTTTTTTATAATTTTAACTTGTACACCAACCTTACACAAATCATTATGCAAATATAAAAAGTGAAGCTCAATGTGACACACTTCCACCCGTTTCTAGAATATTAATGCAAGACTTCTTGTACCATAGGGCTCATGTGACATGATCTCGTCTTCAATTCATTGTAGACAATTTCAATGTTCAAGTGTAGGCCTAGGCACATGGTAGATTGCCTTAGTTAAAAAAGGTACTAGTTTCATTGTATGTGACTTAAAAGTCATCCATGGAGACTAAAATAATAAAATGATAATTTTTCAACCTTTTCCTTAATAATTCTTTAAGAATGAAACAAATAGAATGAAACATTGTTGAACAAACTATAAGTAAATCAAATATTTCATGAGATCCCATTATATTTGCAAGTAAGTTGGTCAATGATGAATGTTCAACTAAATAATGTGTTATTTTAGTGACTATACAATTTATGAATCTTATTATGACTAGCACAATTACATTAATAAATGTGTTTGATATATGTTGATATGGGTCTATCAAACACATTAATAACTATTGCTTGTATCTCAGTGATTTAACCCTAATATTAATTCAAATCCAACTTTATAAGAAAATTATTGAAGCAACCTCAATACAAATAATTCAATCAATTAATTAATTATTTTTTTTATTTTTATTTTTTTTACATCAAAATGACATATCATTTCTAAGTAATGACAAACCCTATTATATAAACCTAATATAAATTCCATTATATAAACACAATATAAACCCTAATATTAAAATACTATTATATAAAACTCAAGCTAAATCTTTATATTAAAACCTAATATAAATATAACTTATATTGATATTAACAGGATCCGTTGGGCTCCAAAAGAAGAGTAGACATTGAAAAATAGGTGATAAAAGTAATTTGTCCTTACATTTCTTAGAAAGCTAAGGTGTAGTAGTTACACTGGTTCTAGCATTTGGCTTGTACAACCCATCAATTCTTCAAGTTTGTTCATCATTTATTGGAATGTTAAAGCGTAGCAGAAAAGGAAAACAATAAATTGTGTAGTAATTTGTATTTTGTATTGAATCTATAATAAAACAATAGATTTTGTATAATATGTAGCTATTTGTAATGATATTTTGAATTTAAACATGATGCATTAGTAAAATCTTGACAAAGGTTTAAGTTCATAGATTTAGATTACCATATACTATTTAAGACTAGTTTCTTACCCTTTTTGCCTATGCTAGGGTCATTTGTTTTGAGAGTAGTGTGAAAGAAGCACATATTTTTGGTTGGAATGGTTATTTTGAACACTAATTCTAAAGTTTTGAAACTCCTTACAAATTCACAAATTTTGTCTTCCATGCATTACAAAATGGTTTGATTGAAAACTGTGGAAATATTCCCACCCTTTGGAGGTGCATTCTCATAGAAGAAAGATTGATTCAATTACTATGCATTCATGCAATTTGTAAAAACACACAAAACCTCTCAACTCTATTGAAGTCAACATAGTTTCCATGCAAAACCATATAAGCAATATAAGTGAGTTTTATAGAAAAACATTTGATAGTTTCCATGCAAACCCATAAAAGTGAACCCATCATGGGCTATAAAGGATTCCCATGAATAAAGATATCCTGCATAGGAGGAAGTGGCATGTATTTGCGCTGCATTACAATTGATTTCTCAAATGAATAGACAGGTGAATGGATTGGAACAAACAGGAGGGTAAATAGCTAACTGCGCGGAGGGATGTTTATAGGAGTGCAGGAGAAGTTTCAAGCCAACACATTCAATGTAAAATTAATTAAACCAATATGCCATTTTTAATATTGTGAATTCATATAGTCAATATATTAGTGGAGATATATGAAATTGAAAAACTTTTTGTAGTCCCTTAATTTTGTCCATTAAATCATGTATAAGACGAAGAATATTCTTCCATTAGTAAATCAAGACCATTCATAAATTTTCATATTTTAAAGAATTGAAATTCATGAAATCCAATTCATATTGGTGTAAATATATTGTTTTATTTATATCTTTTTTTTTATAAATAAATCACCATGACTACATGAATAAAGGTCATGTGTACAATTTTTGTGTTTACATGGCTTTGTGTTTTTTTTTAATATGGGTGACACTCTAATTCTTACTAAATTAATCTCTCTTTTTTTTTCAATACTAGGTGGTACCATGATTTTTATTTGCGATATTTTGTAATCCATGTTGGTTACATATTTTATAAGTCTTGTCTTCAGTTCATTTTTTCAATCGTGTTCATTCAAGGCAATTGAGCGAGGACATTATGCAATTGAGCGAGGACATTATGGCCAAATGCCATGATTATTATTTTGTCAGTTTTGGTGGCTTTATGGTTTTTTGGATTGTTATTACGATTTTATGTATTTATTAATATTATGGGAAAATTTATCATAATTTAGTTGTTAAATGAGTAATGGGACAACAATTATTGGTTGTTATTTGCTAGATTAACTCATCACTATTATTTAAGGAAAACCATGCCACCCATAATTGTCTCTCGGTGGTTTGTAAGGGGGAAGAATTTCACTCATGCTAGATGTCTCTAGATCTTGGGTTGTTAACCAATTTCCTTACGTTCGAGGAAGACAAGCTATTAGCCAAGTAGAAGCAGTTATAGGGTATACTTTAGGCTCTTAGTGTAGTCTAATTTTATTTATATATATATATATAATATATATATATATATATATATATAGTATATATATATATATATAATTATATATATTTTATTTTTTTTTTTATTTTTATTTATTTATTTATTTATTTTTTCTTTCAGTAATGCTCAAAATCCAATAAAGATTCATTGGAATTTTAGGATTGAGTTCTGTAAACTACACAGTTTGAATGCCTCAGGGATTTTTCATGGAATTAAATCCATTTATGCATTATTCAATGAAAAATTACAATCTTGCTAAGAATTGGATTGCATGATTCCAACAAAAAATAAAAACATAGAACAATTATGCTATGATTATTTACATTGTTTATTTTATTTATTTAAAGTGGTAAAAGTTATCATGATTTACTAAATGAAAGTTATCATTGTTTATTATTCATGAAGATAAGTTGACTTATCATCATCATTTAGGAAAATCACATCAATTGTTGGTTCATAAGGGGATATGATTTCATTAAAGTTAATTCCATTGGGTTTTTGACCATTCACATGTTTTCTTGCATGCAAAGAAGACAATCTCTTAGCAAATCAGAAGTAGTCTTAGGTCTTATTTCAAGACAAAAATGCACTATTAACCTAAATAAATATCCTTAAGAAAGCCAATTTCCCTTATGGTCATTGATGAGGCTACCTCTTGATGATGATGATGGTTAACGTCCGCTGAGACCAAATAATGATCTATCGGACCTAAAGACAAATTATTTATTTTGAGTTAAGATTTTATTCCTATGCTCGAAAAGCTTAGAGAGAAGCCTCCCGAGTTCACTATAATTATGGCACTGTAAAAGGCTAGGAAGGTCAGTATTGTAACAAAGGCTGTGAAATTGAGATCTAATGTGGTTGTATGCAGGGCACTCTAAGAGGAAGTGGTTTTCATCCTCGATGCTCCTATTCTCACAAATATGGCAGATCCTTTCTATCCATGGCGTTTTAGGAACTACCCAGCGGCCAGTTTCACTATGGAGCTCATGAGAATTCGTTCTAATTTTTG
The DNA here is from genome assembly GCA_000404065.3 of Pinus taeda. Classification (NCBI taxonomy): domain Eukaryota; kingdom Viridiplantae; phylum Streptophyta; class Pinopsida; order Pinales; family Pinaceae; genus Pinus; species Pinus taeda. Next base: position 17,432 of record APFE031356977.1, on the reverse strand, counting down.
CTATATTAATTTTCTTTTTTGAGCTAGTTAGAATAGAGAGATACTTTTGATCTTCAAGGGTGGGGTTGATGACCTTCTTATAATAACTTAATTTTCTTTTAGATGCTAAATCTTTCTCACACCATAATTTTTTTTTGAACTTAGAAGTAACAATTTTTAATAACATTTAAAAATTGTCATGCAATTTTTAATAACATTTAACCTTAATCCCATACATGAGATTAGATATTATCTAAATACCTTTCTAATAAACTCATTTTTAGCTCTCAATTGGGTTGATTTTAGGTGGTTGGTAGGAATGATTTATATTCTCCCCATTCAGGATTAGTTATCGCAAATGATATGTTGAGCTCATAGTGCATATATTATTATAATGGCTTCAAGCTTTATTGTTGACTAGTTTTATGCCTTGACCATTCCAAGACTTACCCTTTACGAAAAAATATAATAATTTTTAGTTATCACAATTATTTCATATTTTTTTCCATTACTTATTTATACAAAATTACAATACTTGAGTTTCTTTACAAATTCATAACAAAGGTAATTACAACATTTTATAACTTTAGAAAAGGTCATCATTTTCTTGTAACGATATCATTTTAACTTAACATAATTTCCTTTCAATTGATTGAGAAACTTTATTCGTTCAACAACTCAATTTTATTTTATTTTATTTATTTATTTATTTATTTTGTGTAAATCAACATTTTTATATTAAATCATAGAATACATAAGGTACAAAATGGTCTGCTCGCATAGAATAAAGAGAAGCTTCATTTCCCGTTTACAATGCTTATGAGCCGCTAAAACTCTGTATATCGACCCCAAGGCATACCACGCAAGGTAGCACATAAAAGGGCTGGAGACTGCAAAACAATGTACCCTTTCTGGTGATTGGATAGAAAGACAAAAATAAAGCCAGAGGGACATCAGAGACAAAAACAAGTCAAAACATGAAAATCAACCAGTAACCTTGAGATCAGAGACAAAACAAGTTATAACAGGAATAGCAAGCTGAAGCTGACAAGCCATTACAGCTTAAGGATGACATAATCTTTTGTAGGAGCACTCGGGTTGGTCGAAGCAGACAAATTCCTAGGTTGAGGAGTGCGCTGAGTGGTTCGTTTCCCCTGATTGGTACCTGTAGCTTCCTCCAAGACCTCCCTCGCAACTGAGGGATCTTGACGAATGGTGTGCCTGAGGAGACTGATTAAAACACTCATTTTTTGTGAGAGAGTGTCTACTTGCTGAACCAGGGCACTAAGCTTGAAATCTAAGGCGTCCAGTTTCGCCGTGTGGTCTGTAGAAATAAGGGAGATAGCCTGATGAGCCTGATTGATGTATTCCCTCTGCATGATAAGCACCTTGGCTAGGATCGTTTTCATCCTCCATATCTCAGCCTAAGTGCACACAAATTGAGTGGCTCGGGTGGTTGTAGTTCCCAGATCTTAAATCCACTCCACCTCCTTCTCCAAATACTGCTCCTCTAGATGCTCTTCCTCCTCTGCAACAATAGATTCTAGCTCCTTTATCTTGCACTTTTCTTTTAGGGAGGTCCGGGTTTCATAGGAGTCCTGAGCATTCTGAAGGTCTCTATTAGTTGAGGCATTTCGGCTTCCCTCATGAGCCATACTGCTATTGCGGAGCACAAAAACTCTAAGACTTCTGAAATCACAATTGAAGCTATGTTGCATGTTGTGGGAAAGCAGAGTGTTGCACTTCTGGTGGGAGGCCTTAGTTATAGTAGACGGTAACCTTGTTTGGCCTAAGGCTTCCCACTCCGTCATCAGATGAGCACATGTCTAGCCATAATAACTACTGCTCTAATTCCCAAGTTTTTGTTCATGATACGAATCCTTATTATTAAATCTGCCACGCTTGAGCCAATTTGTGGATTTCCAAGTGTCTTCCTTTGTGATTTGATTCCAGCACTACTCATATATTTTGTTCGATGCGCTCCTTGGTACTAGCACTTTTTCCTTGTGAATTAATTCCCACTTCTTCTCCTGTACTTCCTGGGTCTGCCACCCACTTCTCCTCTTGTCCCTTTGATTGGTTGTCTTCATTCACCTATTAAGGGGAAATCCTTCGTACCCCTGCACCACTTCTTCCATTAAATTATGTCTTGCCTCGAAAAAAGAGTGCACCTGTTCCAAAGTTCAGTGCATGTGACCTCAAGCCAAAAGGTGTCTAGGTAGGCTGAGGGATTATCAATTCCGTAATTTGCCAAATGATGTGCCACTACATTTTCCTTTCTTCTCACATCATGAAGGATTAACTTGTCCAGGCATGATAGGTGATCCACGATGAGTTCTATAACCTTGGATAGCCTCCAATGCTTCGTGACCTTACTTGGTTTAGCTCCCATATACATTCTTCTTGCTGTCGTGATCGCCAGTTGAGAATCCCCTTCCACCACGGTGGCTCCAGCTTTCAGTCGTCTGAGAATTCTCAATCCTTGCTCAAGTGCTGCAAATTCCATTTCGTTATTAGTCCCTTCACCCAATGATTCACTATAAATATGTTGAATTTCACCATTTTTGTCCCTGAGAACGCTGCTAATGCTTGCAGGTTCTGGATTTCCCCTGGAGGCCCCGTCAAAGTTGAGTTTGAGGAAGCCTGTCGGTGGAGGAATCCAGGTATTCACGTTGGTACTTTGTTGCTGTCAATGATTTGATGAAAACATGATGGTTCCCTTGTCAATATCAAATGCTTTCAGAATCTGTAAGTCCGAGATTGAGATGCTCTTGTCCTGTTCCACTTTCCTTTTAGAGAGAACTATTTGTTTGATGTTTTGTAGAATTGTATCTTTTGTAAAGTTTATGCCTCTTCTTTCATTTAGGAATACTCACTTGTTTCTTTCTTTCCAAATTGTCCATGCTATAAACCTTGGGATAAGTTTCTAGATTGTATTAACCAATTGGGTATTGGAGAAATTACCTCTCCAATTCTCTATGGTTTCCTGAATTGAATTCCTTACCCTATCCGTCCTCTTAAGAATGGTTTCCATTCAATTCCATAGGCTGTCTGCCCATTCACAAGTATTGAGGAGGTGATTCATGGTTTCCTCCTCAATTCCACACATGGGGCAGTGAGATGGGCATATGAACCCTTTTTTCCTAAGGTTCTCCCATGTAAGCGTTCTTTGGTGCATCTGGAGCCAGAGGAATGTTTTAATCTTCGGCCATAGTTGAGTGTCCCACACTTTACTGTGCCAATTGACTTTTTCTTCATGCTTAGTACCTTCTATATAGGTTCTTGCTTCTTTGAGTGTGAAGTTGCCCCCATCAAGCTTACCCCAACGTAATTGGTCATTATCCCCTACTCTCCTTATCCTTCTTTTGGCCAACTCTATTCTCAGTTCCCTTAAACTATTGTTTTCTTCTACCAAAGGTTTTGCCTCACTGAATATCCACATTCTCCATGCTTGGTCATTATCATTAGGTTTCCAGTATTGGTTCACTATTGTTCTCCCTAGCTCCTGGTTTCTTCTTTGGATATCTAAGAATTCAGGGCTTTCTAGCTTAGGGAGTTGTTGCCACACATCTTCCCAGAAAAGGGCAGTCTTTCTGTCTCGAGTTTCCCAAAAACTATGCTCCTAAATTATATGCCGGTTAGTTCTCGCCAGGTTCCAAATTGGAGAGCCCTTTGGAGTTTCTTGCATTCAGATTAAGTTTTATAGTCTGTGATTGTGAGCATACTTCTCTTTCGCATTTTTGGCCCATGGTAAGTTGGGTTCCTTTAGCCAACTCCACCATAATTTTGCTCCATAAGCACGGTTAACAGTGAATGGGTCCTGCAGATTCAGCCCTCCCAAATGTTTGGGTTTGCATAGCTTATCCCATGCCATTAGAGACCATTTCTTCTTCCCTGAATTACCCGACTAGAGAAAAGCCCTTTGGATGACCCTTATCTTCTGAAGAACCCCTTTAAGAGCTGGGAGAATGGAAAGCATGCAATGTGGAATAGCCTAGAGGACAGCTTTGGTGAGGACAAGGCGACTTGCGAAGTTAAGGGTTCTGTGTGTCCAATGATGACATCTTTTTTTGAGGCTAGCTAAAATTTTTTCCCAGTGCAATTTCTGCCAGGGCTTGTCAGTTAGCGGAAAGCCGAGGTATCTCGAGGGGAGCTTGCATCTTTTGAAGCCTAGGATGGTTGAGAGATTTTTCTAAACTGCTAGGTGTTTATTGAAAAAGAAAATAGAGGATTTTGTTAGATTAAGCTCCATACCTGAGGCTTTGCTGAAATGATTGAGAATATTTCTATATCCCATAGCTTCTTTGACTGAGGGCGTGCCATGCAACACTGTGTCATCTACAAACTGTTGATGTGTTGTTGCAGAGCTTGTGGGCAAGGGTTGGAGTCCTTCAACGATTCCTTCCTCTTTAGCTTTTCTGATTAGTCTGCTTAAACCTTCCATTAAAATCACGAAAAGGAAGGGGGATAAGGGATCACCCTTCCTCAAACCACGTGAAGAAGAGAACTGGGTTGTTGGGGTTCCATTAACCAGTATTGAAAATCTTGTGGATTTGACCAAGGCTATGATCCAGATTATCCATTGTTTAGCAAAACCGAAGGCTTCTAAAATATCTTTCAGATAGTGCCAGTTTACCTTATCATAAGCCTTTGATAGGTCTAACTGCATCATCATACCTGTTTTCTTCTGTGTTTGAAGAGTGTAAATCATCTCTTGTGCTAGTAAGATATTGTCCAAAATCTATCTCCCCTCTACATAGGCTGATTTCTCTTTCGAAATAATACCTGGAAGAATGGGTTTCATTCGATTGGCTATGACTTTAGAAATAATCTTGTATAGGACATTGCATAACGCAATTGGATGAAACTTTGACAACGTGTTAGCTTCCTCCTCCTTTGGAATAAGGGCAAGGAAAGTAGAGTTGAGGGACTCGAGGATTGAAGAGGAGCACCATGAATCCTCCACTACTTTCCATACCTCTATCTTGACTATCTCCCAACAAGCTTTGTAAAAGTCGATGGTAAATCCATCTGGCCTAGGTGCTTTACCATTTGGCATATCTTTAATGGCCTCTTCGACCTCTTCCAAGGAGATTTCTCAATTTAAAGCTATGTTTTGCTCCTCCGTGATTAGCTTGGGGATGGAAGTTATAAGTTCCTCAATGGCGTCCTCTCTGTCAATCTCCGGTTCCCAAGCAATCCTGCTGAAGTGGGTTGTAAGAAGGCTTGAGGTTTCTTGATGAGTCTGTATAGAGGTTCCCTGATCATCTTTAAGGCTTAGAATTTTGTTAGCCCCTCTGTGGTCAATGGTAGATCTATGAAAGAATTTCATGTTCTGTTCACCTTCCTTAAGCCATTGAATTCGAGAGTTTTGCTTCCATAGTGTTTCCTCCTGTTGGCATTGTAACTGCCAATCCTGCATTAGCTTCTGTTCTCTGTTCATAGTTTCTTGGTCTATGTTACCTTGAATTCATCCTTCATGAATTTGTTCCATTTGCTCCTCTAGTTTCTTTTTTTCCTTAAATATATTACCAAAGACTTCATGATTCCAGACTTTGATTCTAGATTTGATGTGTTTCAGCTTAGCCTGTAGAAGATACATTTTGGTTGCCCTTATGCCTAATGGTTCTTTCCACCATTTCTCAATTTTCTGAATGAACTCGGGATAAGTGAGCCAGAACTTTTCAAATCTGAAAGGTTTATTTCTAAGTGTACCTTGGATTGATGCAGTCATTGTTATGGTCCAATGGTCCAACCCTCCACTGGGAAGAATGTTCGATTCAACAATGATCCCTTCTAGGAGAATAGTTTCTATCACTAAAAATCTGTCCAGACGAGAGGCTATCTGCCTTCCACCTCCCCTTTTGTTGTTCTACGTGAAAGCACTACTCTTGGGAAAGACATCTACCAAATTGGCCGATCTAATGAAGTCTATGAAAGCTTCAGAGTCCTTTTTTAGCATTCTAATACCTCCTTTCTTTTACGTGAGTGAAGTGATCATATTGAAATCACCTCCAAAGATCGCCTTTGCTTGAGGATATCTTAGCTTTAAGTTGGATAGTGTTCTTAGTAATAGTAGTTTGGTCTCTAGTTTCTGAGGGCCATAGACATTGGTGCATAGATATGTTTCTGAATTCCGAACTATTTGGACTTATATAGATATATAACATTTGGCAACTTCAGAGGAAATGAGATGGATGACCTATGGATTCCACATAATGACCATGCCTCCCTCCCATCCATTGCTTGCTATTTCTAAGTATTCCATACGCTTACCTAGTTTTTTACTGATATTGACCATCGTGTTGCTTGAACACTTAGTTTCTTGTACAAACACTATGTCTGGTTGTTCCTTTTGGACCTTCTTCTTTAACAAACACTATTTTTTTTACTATTTAGCCCTCTAGCATTCCATGAAAGAACTTTCATTTTAAACAAAGATTAGGAGGTTAGTGAGAACGCCTCAAGGGCTTTCATCTTACTTGAATTTAAGAGCATTTGTCCTAGTTCTTGTAATGCCTCATTGTTAGTCATTCTTCCTCTTTTTTTCCAGTTCTTGGAGTTGTTGGAGGTTTGATGCAGTCCCTGCATGCGTACCCCTAGCCCTTTTGGTGTTCTCAAGCACTTACTCTGCAACTCCAGCTTTTCCTATTGCGTTGCTATAAATATGTCATTGATTCTATTTACCTCTTCTTCCGATATGTGTTCCATTCCATTCTGATATGTGTTCCATTGATTCTATTTACCTTCTTGCTCTAGCATGTTGCTTAATTCCATATCTTCGAGCCCGATTTCAATGGTGAACATCTCTGAATCTTCTTCTACCCCCTCCATTGTTTCTTGAACCCGATGAGTAATATTTGAATGTTTCGCAATTGGTTCATTCATTTCTGGTTTTGTTGTAGATCTACTTATTTTCGTTGCTTCTTGTTCTTTATTGTTGTCCTGTGACTCCATTTCTGTTTTTGACACTTCAAATGCATTACTTGTATTTCCATGTGAAGTGCTTGCTTTAGTCTGTCGTTTTTTATTTGCTCTCTATTTGGCATTCGGTCATGTAAAGACTTCTTTGTTCTTATCTCCTTTGTTTTCCTTGTTTTCCCCTGCCATTTTGTTTATTGGGCATTCTCTAATTAAATGACGATGCTCATGACATTTTTTGCATCGGAATGGGATTTGCTCATAGTCTATGTCATGGAAACAATCTTCATCTCTGTATTCTAGCCATAGGCCCTCATGTAATGCTCCCGAAACATCCATCTCTACACAGATTCTAGCACAAGAGGTGTACCTTTTTTGTAATGTCGCTTCTGAGGCCTTGATGAAGGTCCCTAACTTGTTTCCTATTTGTTCTAGTGCTGGAAGTCCCCAATAGTCAATCGGAAGAGAGAAAAGGCGTATCTATACTGGTACCTGCTTGAAGGTTTCCTTTTCTAGTACGAAGTTGGGTTTCCATGGCCTCATGTAAAGACCTGCTGAGGCAAAGAAATACGACCCTCCATCAAATATTCGATCCTTGTCTTCTAGATTAGAGAAAACTATTGTAAAGAAATGCTTGGCCCCTAAGTGTAGCCTTACATCTCTTCTAGGTTTCCATTGTTGTTTTATCCGCATGCATAGTGCTCACTCTGTTGGCCAGAACCCCATGAACCTGTAGATCACTACATCAACCATGTGGTCATGGTACGCTTGAAGTTTCGGATCAGAAATTACCACCCTTAGGGTTTCTCTGGCTTTGGGCTTGCACAGACCCTGACATTGTTCCTCCCTGTTCCTCCTTGTCTTGATTTAGAACCTCTTCCTCTGCCATTACTTGTTCCTCTACGACTTGTTTCTTGTGAAAACTATGCTTGGGAAGGATTCGTGTTGTCTCTGTATGCTATGCTTTTGTTTTCAACATTTTCTTTCAGTTTCTTGTTATTTTTACCTTCATTATTGCTTTTTCCCTCGCTGGTTGGATTCTCCTAACCTGATTTCTCATACCCTGATATTTGCATCCTGTCCTGTGCTATCTTCTTGTTCATCATTATCTGTTTGTATTATGGGGTCCCAATGGACCCTGCATTTTCCATTTGTCAGGTCAAAGTTTTCCCCCTTCTGCGAAGCTCTGCTGCTCTAGCCCTGTTCTCCTGCAGAGTAAGTACATAGGTTGCAGTTGAAGCTGTAACCTTCAAACCCTAGTCCCTTCCAGAACTCAAAAAAATTATTTTAAAAAGACCTTATTCTACTTATTTCTTGTCACCATATGAAATGCACCCAACCCATTAAACCCTAATTAAAGATGTAGGATATCCAGAGCCAACACCTTAAGTCACCTTAAGGAAGTGGGGTTATATGAAATTTATCTTCCTTCAACAACACTAAAACTCATTTCTAAGGCCATCATTGTATTTTGCTCATCAAGAGCTTTCCAACAATATAAATTTCATCCTGTTAGTGTCAATACTTGCATACTGCCATCGATGATCAAAATCATCTTGTCATATGATATTAAGGTCCCATTCTGAAATTTTTTTCATTCCACTAGGTCGTCATGCAAAAATTTGGTCACTGAAGGTTAAATTGGGGTTTCCTTTACTCCTTTTAGAAATTTATCCCTTGCTGGCTCATTTCAACCTTGTTGAGTATCCATTGTCCATAAAGTTAATGACATCATGCCATTACATCAATCATGTCATCTTGAAATTTAGTCCTTCAAGGTCTCATTAGGTCTTTTAGGGTTTTTTAAGGTTTCATTAGGTCATTAGGGATTCCAAGGTTCCAATAAAACTCCATTCCATTGCATAAGACTGGCAAGTAAAGGGTGATCAAATAACATCTCTTCACCATGTGAAGATGATTTCTAAAGAGAAATTATTATTTCATCATGTAATCTTATGTTCACTATATGTGATAAATATTGTTCCTAAGCTGCCAACTCAATATCTATATGCCAACTTCATTAAAGAAAAGTCAAATTCAAAGAGTTCTCAAAGACCATCAAAAGATCAATTTGTCAAAGGAAATAGTCAAGTGAAAGGGTAATGTTTCAAAAAGTTAAGAGAATGCCTAAGGGAGGTAATTCCAGCAAGTATGAGGCCATTCCAACTCATAAACATCATGCCTCCATCATTTTTCAAGAATTCATTCCAAGGGACAAATCATTTTCCACACATAGGGCCAATTTTGCTTCCAAATACGTTTCCAACCAAACAGAGATGAATTTTACAAAACTGAGATTTTTTTTTTGTCCATAATAGTCCAAGGATGAAAAACCTCTTTCGGTTTTTACACAAGTGTTATGGTTTTGGAGAAATGTCAAACATACAGTTGCTATAAGAGAGTTGCTGCACTTCTAGAGTGGCCCTGGGAAAATCATTTTTTATCCAAGGTAGAGTGTCCAAATGACTTACTTGATGAGGAAAATGATAACTAGACATAAATCACTTTCTAATGAGCTATCATGAGCTCAATTGGGAGTTGAGGAAGACCTCCCAAATTTTCTTGCAAGATCACACTTCATTTTTGCACCCTCATTTTGCACTTTTTGACCAATCTTGGGAGAATCAACTTTTGGAGGGACAAATCAAGTCCATTTTGGAAACTGAAGGTATATTTGGAAACTAGATAGGAATATATTCCCAATGATATTTCCTGGGATCAATTTGGACACCTGGAAGGCATTCAAAATAAACCTGCAATTTGGAGGGCGCGTTTGACTGGAGTGATACATGTTTGCCTTAAAACTCTGTGCATTTCCTAAGGGCGCTACATGCCTGTTAAGATAGGGCGCATTTGACTAGATTACTGCGCGTTTGCCCAAAAACGTCTAGAGATCGCCCAAAGAGCACTACATCATCTCCAAGCTTCAAAATGTGCCACCATCATGCTCTAACAAACAAGTAGGTTGAAATCATATCACTCCTCTCTTCCATAGTTGAATTATATATGGTTCATTGTGTCTTGGTATCCTACTAAATTCAAAACCCTAGTAACATAATCCCATTCCTAAATTTAATTTTTTAGCATCCCACTACCATTCCTACATTTAGAAACTACACCCTGTTACCTCCCTCATATCACACATCCCCATTTTCATCTCCTAAATTTCCTCACACCATTCCATACTCTTTCAACCTACATTCCATTTAATCATCTCCCTTAGGGTTTGGCTCTAATAACTCATGGCAGAAGAAGAGAATGGAGGCCATAGTGAGGAAGAAAGATAGGAGAGGACGCTATCTAAGAGAGGAGGGAGAATCATTAGACATGATCCAACCAATACCAGAGAAATCATGGCATCTCCCATCACTTTGACATGCTTTAACCAGGGAAAAACTCAAAGCTGCAAAAGAGAAGAATGAAGCCTTTACCAAGAAAGAGGAGAAAAAGAGGCTAGACATTCTTGCCGAGGCATCACTCCATGCCTCAAACACATGATCAGCCATCATCCCACCAATTTGGATAAGTTTTGAGCAAATTTTTGCAAGTTGTGAATTTTTGTGCTTTTAGAGGCATTTTTAGCACAATAAAAAGGTCAAACATGCAACACCTAGGGTGTTTCCCTCTTTTTTGGGGCATATGATGAGAAAAAGTTAAACATAATTGGATTCAAAGTGATGAGGACATGCACCTTGTGCATTTTCTAAGAATTTGGAGAAAAATAGGTCAATCAAAAAGGTCAAAAACCACCAAAAAACCATGTTTCTACCTCATTTCTGGCTTGGGCGCTACATTTTTGACAAGTCTTTGGAGAATCCATTTTTGGAGGGTCAAATAAAGTCCATTTTGCAAAATAAAAGTAGATATGGAAACTAGATATGATAATATTTCCAATGAGCTATCCTGAGGTCAATTTGGACACTGGGAAGGTAGTCAAAATCAACCTGCAAGATGGAGGGCGTGTTTGACACAAAGAGGGCGCGTTTGACTAGTGGCCTGATTTTCCACTGTTTTTCTCTAGATTTTATTTTCATATTGGGAAATCAACCTTTTATTGATGTAATTCATGATGTAAATGTAATTATGGTTTTTTACTATTACCTAGGGTAAATACATTAGGTAAATAGACTCTGTGAGGTGTAATGAGTCAATTTTATTGTAATTAGTGATGAATCACTTTGACCGCCCTACACTCTAGCTATCAATTCATCCTTTCTTGCAACTGCTCCTCCTCTCATGGATTCAACCCCTGCGGATGAGGGGAAGTGGTTTTCATGTCTTTTTAGTCCCTTTCTTCACCATAGACAATGGTTGGACTCTCTTTGATGTTGTAATAACTTTTAGACTTTGGCATGGAATATATTGGATGAAGTTGCAACTATTTTGGTGGGATTCCTATGGAATGGTATTTTGATCTTGTTTCTTCTTTAGTTTCATATCTGTGAATGTTTTGTTCCTTTCATGATCTATTTCACTCTAATTATGTTTGATTTTCAAGGTGTGATAAGAAGAATTCATCTTTGTATGCTTTGCTTTGGGAAAATCATCATAGATTGTTTCATTTCTCTAGTTTAAAAAGAATTCATGACCCTCATGCTCTTTTTAGCATCTCACTAGTCTAAACCATCTCATCACTATACTACGGAGTTTAAATTACCTTGCCTACCTTGCCCCATTAGATGTCTGCAATTTAGATTCAATTTTCCCTGACCTAGTTCATTCTCTGACCTAATTCACTCATCCCTTTAACTACCCAACCAAAATTAAATTAAACATCCCTGTACACTTTACATCTAGCCTAAAACCCTAATCTATCTAGCCCTCTTGGCTGTGATCCTTTGGAGAGAGCCCTCTCTGGCTTGGTAGTGTAGAAATTCTCACTGTAGATTAATATAATTATGCAATGTACTAAAGCAAAATACTTAATCTACTTCTACAATCAAACTTGCAGAAGCTTAATCAATTTTGAGCAAGATCAAATAGAACACATATAACAGAGAAGAACATTCAATCACACATGAAAAATAGAAGAATACTCTGGGGAAAGCCTCGGCTAAAAACCTCACTATCTATATTATCATACAAGTGGAAATTTCTCAGGATTACACAAAGCTTTAGCTCACAAGCTATCCAACTCTCAGTACAATCCCTCACTGCTTCTCATAGACAGAATAGACAACACATATGCCTTCATTTAGTCCTCCAAGCCTCCTATTTCCTTGTGCAGTTTCTCCTGGGTCCTCCAGTTGCAATCTGTGTGATTCTCACCTACCACACAAACTGACCTCTGAAATAACTGCGCAATCCTGAAGGAGTTGATTCCTTCTGCATGGATGAGTTTCCTTTATAGGAAAATTCATGCAACTGATAGTATAATGTCCCTGTCTTTAATCTCAACTGGGTCTTTCTATGAACTGACATGCATTGGTTATTTATGAGAGAATATTTAGTTATCTGGAGAACACTATTTGCATCCATGCATGCATTAACTGACTGAACTCACAATTAGTTCCTCCAACTGTTTGGAACTAATTTAACTGGACTTAACTCAGTTAACTGAGGTAACTAATTACAACTCAATTACAACTCATCCTTATCTCCTTAATTAAGGGATAACTTCCTCAATCAGAGGGATAGATGTTGCATGTCTTCACGAAGACTTCATGTTTGATTTTCTCCAACTAATTAACTCAAGATGAATTAATTAATTATCTTTCAAATAGCTAGTGAGACTAAATTCAAATTTTAATTCTTAATTTTGATTCAAGGAAAAAACAAAATTGGAATATATCCTAAAATGCTATCTATAGCAATGTTATTTTTAGCATTTCTATTTTATCATTTCTTGATGCTATTTTCAAGAGAGTTGGAGTATATCCTGAAATGCTATTTATAGCAATGCTATTTTTAGCATTTTTCTTTTTTCATTTCTTGTTGCTATTTTCAACACTCCCTCTCAACAATAAAGGAATTCAACTCGATCCCGATCTAGAACCTTTGGAATGTTCTGCATGCAACACTTCTCACTAGTGTTGTTGCTTAAGCAACTCAAAAAAAAATAAATTAATAAATAAATAAAATAAAATAAATAAATAAAAATATCCAACATGAATTAGAATGATGCCTCTGTCATCAAAGTCTCTTACTGCTATTGCCTCTACCGACTGAAAACTCTGCACCTCTATGTTCTTCAGTATCTGACTGCTCTAGCCTCTGTCACTTTGATCTCTGACTACATCAATCACACTGACTCCTCCTGCTGCATCCGTACTGCTGCTGGTCCTATCTCCTAGCATGCATCCGCACTGCACCTCCTCTCATCATGTTGCATCGTTCTGCCCACTACTGCACTACAACTCAGTTACTGAGAAGTAAGTAATTGATCTCCCAACTGACCTCCCTGTTGGGCTAGAAACACCCTATGATGTTGAAGCTCCCTTTGCTGCTCCATCCACAGCTGTCTCTACCCACTTAGCCAGTCCTGCTACTCCTCATCGGGGCTCCCGTAGCAGGTCTAATCAAAGAGGTTGAGTACCTCAGGGATCCTGCCCCTATTTCAGCCTTCTTGGGACTATCACTTCACATTACCCCACCTCACACCTGGAGGTATGGCTGCATGTGATCCCTCTACGCACTTGGCTTGAAATTTCCCCCTACTAGAGGTCCCTGCATGAGTGGATGCCTCCACATGGTCTCTGCTCGACTTCTCCAGTTGTGGCTGCTCCACAACCTCCTAAAGTTGCTTCACCAGTTGTGGCTACTCCACAAGCTCCTGAAGTTGCTTCACCAATTGTGGCTCCTCCACAATTGTCTGAGATTTCTTCTGGCACTGCATGTTGGGAGGTAATGTACTCTCCCTCTCAACCACCAAGTCTTTAACAATTGCCTTGCTCCTCAAGGCTTTGCATGCATCTTGAACCTCAAGAGCATATAGGTTCTTGACTTGTGAACTGATCTGCTTCACCTGCCTCATGGTGATGTGTCTAAGGAAAAATTTTCCCTTGCTGAAGACTACATCATAGCCTTTGTCCTAAATCATCGCGATTGATACCAAGTTCTTCTTCAGTCTAGGCACATACCTCACATTTGCCAAGGTGATAGAAGCTCCAAGATCCCTCTGAAAAGCAATCGTGCCCACTCCTAAAACACTATACCTTTCATCGTCACCCATCTCTATGTGCATCTGGAGGTCCTTCTCCTCCAAGGTACTGAATAAACTTTTATCACCAGTCATGTGGAATGAGGCTCCATTGTCAAGAAACCAACCACAACCCATCATTGATGAAACCATGCATGCGATGAGGGTAAAATCCAATTCGAATTGAGAGGTTTGTGCCTCACCTTCAAATCCTTTTGAGGATCCCTTCTTGGAATTATTCAATGGACAATTAGTTTCATAATGGCCCACCTCATGAAAATTAAGGCATCTCACTTTAGATTTTTCAATATTCTTCCCACCATGGGAATAACTCAATTGGAATGAGAATCCTTCTCCTTCCCTTTCCTTGCCTTACTGGCTAAGGCTATATTTTCTTCATCCTCCTTGGATGAACAACCATCTCTAATGATCCTCTTGATCTCCTCCTGCATCAGAGCGGACCACAGTCATTCTAAATCTGGTAATTTCTCTCTTCCATTCACTGAGTCTTGGTAGTTGTGCCAGCTCTTAGGAAGACCGTGGAGAGCAATACTGACCATGTCATCATCGGCTGTCGTGATTCCTACACTTCAAAGATCATCTTTGCAGGTGGTGAGCTTGTTTAGATATGTAGAGATTGTGTCGCCCTTTTCACACTTGATTTTCCGAAGCTTGTCTTTTAGTGCTAGCTTCCTTTGGTCGCTACTGTTCTGATATAGATCCTTCAATTTCTTCCATATTGAAACAAAGTCTCCTTCCCATGGAGACTCGAGACAATATGGTCTCGAACTCCCTCCAGAAGAATCCTCCTCGCCCTCGCCACACATTTCTTCCATTCCGCTGATTCTTGGGCATTAGCTGCTACTGGCTTGGGGACTTCTTGATCAATGATGTACTTCAAACCATTGTCCTCTAATACGACTTCCATGCGATCCTTCTAGGCTATGTAATTCGAGCTGCCATCCAGGGCATACTCGAGTCTCAAGCCATTGAACGCCATTGGTGAACTTTGAGATGTGATAAGAAATCGATTATGTACCTACAATCAAGAACTTCAAACTTCGAACTTCTCCCTTCTTTATATACTGTTCTTCGCTTTGATCAACTTGGCTATGATACCATGTAGAAATTCTCACTGTAGATTAATTTGATTATGCAATGTATTAAAGAAAAATACTTAATCTACTTCTACAATCAAACTTGTGAAAACTTAATCAATTTTAAGCAAGATCAAATAGAACACATATAATAGAGAAGAAGATTCAAGCACACATGAAACACAGAAGAATACTTTGGGGAAAGCCTCAGCTAAAAACCCCACCATCTGTATTATCATACAAGTAGAAATATCTCAGGATTACACAAAGCTTTAGCTCACAAGCTATCCAACTCTCAATACAATCTTGAAATGCTATCTATAGCAATGATATTTTCAGCATTTATATTTTATCATTTCTTAATGCTATTTTCAACCGAATTGGAGTATATCCTGAAATGCTATTTATAACAATGCTATTTTTAACATTTCTATTTTTATCGTTTCTTGTTGCTATTTTCAATAGGTAGGGCTAGCTACCAAGTCAAAAGTTTGGTCTATGGTTAGCTCAGTTGAACTCTTCCTCAGCCTTGGAGATATGGAGGACTGATAACACATCCAAATCAGAGTTTTGGATCCAAATCTATGGCCATTTGAATATTGTCCTCCAAGTGCCACATTAACATTCATACTATGCCACTTAGCAAACATGTCTTAATCCTTTTTCCCACATTTTACCATTGTACATGCTATGTCAGCTACCACATCACCCTACCTAGTCTGCATGAGAACTTTATTGGTGTCTATCAGTATCGAAAGGAAACCTCGATAAACAATATCCAACCTTCTGATGTAACAACCTTGGTTAAAAATCCATGTAATAAAGTTAATAAAGGCAAATTAAGACCAAGATCACGAGACACATATTCGAAGTTGAATGTTGGGAAAAAATATAGTGATGGGGATCACAGGTGATTAATAAATGGCTATAGAATTTGGAAAAGGAAAAGTGGCATTAATTGGCATTCTTTTAATGAAAATAATGGAAAATATGAGAAAAGGAAGGTGAAAGGTCACAAAATTGCATGTGAGGAAAATGTAGGAATTTACAGGGTAAGTTCCTCAGACAGAACACCAAAGGACACCGCTCACAAACAGATCACAAATCAATACACTAGTATTTTTGACGTGGTTAGAACCCTCAAAGAGGGAAACAGTCCACGGCCTGAGCCAACGCAGCCACTTCAGGCAATTTTTAATAAAAGAATGAAATTTTACATAAGCTTCTCTCATGAACAGTTAACCTACAAATGACCCTCCATGCTCTTTAAATAGAAATCATGGACCAATCGGGTTTAAGCCACAGATCAAGTGTTGGTAGTACCAAGGAGAGAATGAACCGTCGGATCACTACATATCGTGACCGTCGGATTGTAAGTTACAAATGTACATAGTAAAGAAACACACTTTACCTAACTCTATACTAGACCAAGTTATACTTAACTATTCTTATGTGTCGGAATATCCTAACATCCCCCCTTAAGAACAACTTGGGATAGGATTGAAGGATTTACAAATATGACACAATAGGAGAAGGAAGGAGGCACTAGAGCCTATCCCCCCTTAGTGACAACTTCCTGAACTCCAACCATAAATCGAAGTTTAGTAAACTTCGGCTCTGTGAGAGCTTTTGTAAAGATGTCTGCAACTTGATCATCTGTTGAACAATATTGCACTTCAAGAACATGGTCATGAATGAGCTTTCTGATGAAGTGCATGTGTAGTTCAATGTGTTTGCTGCGCTGATGCTGAACTGGATCTTTGCAAAGCTGAATGACACTTTGATTATCACACCAAAGTGTAGCCGGATGCTGCTGCTGAAAACCAAACTTTGATAGGATCTGACGAAGCCACAAGGCTTCCTTACTAGCCTCTATGGCACCACGATACTCTGCTTCTACTGAAGAAAGAGAAATGGCAGCTTGTTTCTTACAAGCCCATGTAATAGGTCCTGAACCAAGAGTGAACACATAACCAGCAGTAGACTTCCGATCATCATGGTCACCAGCCCAATCGGGAATCAGTGAAACCAACCAATAGAGGAGATGCTTCGGCGCTGTAATGAATTCCAAACTGAACCGTACCTCGAACATAACGAAGTATTCTTTTAGCTGCTTTCCAATGACTTTCACGTGGGGTTTGCATAAACCGAGCAATAAGACCAACAACAAAGGAAAGGTCAGGACGAGTATGGGTTAGATACAAAAGCTTTCCTACAAGTTGACGGTATAAGGTAGCATCAACTTTAGGGGAAGTACAAGTGACTGAAAGTTTGGCTCTAGACTGAAAGGGAGAAGG
>APFE031356969.1:0-23715 GCA_000404065.3 Pinus taeda | reverse complement strand
AAAATAGGTTGGGTTTCCTCATCCTCATAATCTACCCATATTGAATTATCGTTATTAATCATGGGTGTGGCATGAGGATAAAGAGTCATCTGTTTGGTTTCCTGCCCATTAGATATTGTCATTGATCCAGACCTACAGCTGATGAAAGCATCTGCTGTAGCGAGCCAAGGTCTTCCTAGAATTAATGGATGAACCCCCAACTTTGTTTTAGTTTGTAACACCACAAAGTCAGCTGGGTAATTCCAAGATTCTACGGAAATTACCAGATCTTCAATGACTCCTTCAGGTTTAATTGTAGAGCGATCAACCAGCTCTAAAATGGTTGGGGTTTCCCTAATTAAGTGTTTTAACTGTAGTAATTGTGCTGTTTCAAGTGACATAATGTTTATTGTTGCACCTAGATCTACTAGAACTTTAGAGATAAAGGTTTTGCCGACCTGAACTGTTACTGTAGGGTGACCAGGGTCACCGTATTTCACAGGGGGTCTTTTTCTATCATCAAAGCAGTCAGTTCCCCCATCACATGTACTGTAAGGGGTTCCTTGGCTTTTCTTCCAGGTTTTTTTTATACAAATATCCCTAACAGTTCTAGGATAGATAGGGACATCTCTTAGTGCTTGCAATAATGGGATTTTGACATATAAATTCTGCAGTTCTCCTAAAAGGTTAAAAGCTGGTGGCTCAAATGTTTTAGTAAGAGCCAATCTTTCAGGAAAGGGTGGCTCTGCTGTTTGGAC
The DNA here is from genome assembly GCA_000404065.3 of Pinus taeda. Taxonomy (NCBI): domain Eukaryota; kingdom Viridiplantae; phylum Streptophyta; class Pinopsida; order Pinales; family Pinaceae; genus Pinus; species Pinus taeda. The sequence continues at coordinate 22,978 of APFE031356969.1, read as the reverse complement.
AGTCTTGTTAGAAGATGATTCAAGAATTTCAGTATCTTTGTTAGATGACTTTTCCTTTCTAGTTTCTTCTTTTTCAGAGTCAGTTATGTCATCTATGATGGGTTCAACTATCCTCCCAGAGCATAAATGGATATCATTACATTGCATAGGGGGGACAGGTTGACTTTGATTATCGATTACCTGCAAGGATTTATTATTGTTTGGGTTGGGATTAGGTTGCATAGGCAGTTGGGGTCTCATTGATTGGTTATTCTGCGGGGCATTAGATGGCAAGGAAAGAGATTGCTGGTGTTGAGGAAATGGAATCTGCTGGGCTGCCCAATTTGGATTCCATTGATTGAAATAAGGTTGTTGAAAATTCCAAGGATTCCACATAGTATGGTCAGTGAAAGGAGGATTTGGTTGCTGGATAGGAAATTGCATTGGATTAAAGGGTGGGTATTGCATTTGATTCATGGGTGGGAAATTTGTTTGAAAAGGAGACTGATTATTCCAACGACTAAATAATGTGTTAGAACTCATACCTTGTCTTTGTGGCCATTTCCTCCTCTGTGTCATCAGGTACACTGCTTCAGCTTCTTCTTTAGTTGATTGCAGTGCTGCCTTTATTCCTGGCAAAGAGGGGCATTGCTGAGTTTCATGATCCTTTTCACAAATGGTACAAATTGGTACCTTATCCAATGGGCATTCCTGTAGAGGGTTCTTTCCTCTGCATTTGGAGCAAAAGATAGCCGAGGTAGCTTCTGCTTTTGCCTATTTCTTTTTAACCTGCAGAGCATCAATTTGTGAAGCAAAAGAGCTTAGCATTTCAGTTTTAAATTCTTCAAGCAGATTACCTATTTCAGCTCGTGTTGCTCCTCTGCTTGCTGACTTCTGGACTCTTGAATATGTGCTGTCCCTGGTTTTTGGTCTGCTTGCTACTCCTCTGGAACACCGCATGCAGAGGTTGATAATCTCATCAAATGGTTCTTTGGAGATATCCCCTTTTCTGAGCATATTTAGCATATCTAGGCAGTCATCTCGTACTCCTTTTAGTAGTATTGTCTTCAGAATATCCTTACTCATGGTTGGATGATCTGATCACTACAGATTATATTGCAATCTCTCTACAAAGTCCTCCAGATTCTCATCCTCTTTCTGAACCATTTTGAACAATTCTTCCTTCCTTTCTCTTGTTCGACAGTAGTCCTGATATTTGCTCAGAAAATTTTCCTTCATTTGATCCCATGTGGTGATTACATGAGCCCCTAGGCTCATAAACCATCTTAATGCGTTCCCTTTTAGTGTTGCTGGAAACAATTTTAACTTCTGAGCAGGAGTTACATAATCATAACTTCTACACAGTATATCAAATTCAAAGAGGAACTCATCGGGATCTTCAGAGGATAAACCATGAAAATTAGGCAATGCCGCAGGTGGAATATTTTTCATAGGGACTGATCCTCTTGGGAGGTCCCCAATAGGAAATTCCAGGGTGTAAAGTGAGTTTCCCCCCTTCCTTCTGCTCTGTTATCCTCCATTATTCTTCTCCCTGAGTCACTGGCTCTGTCTTCAGTATCTTCTGATTCTTCAGGTTCCTCTACTGGTTCCTCAATGTGCTCTGGTTTTTCCAGCTTCCTTTTAGGCCCTAGTACTTCCTCTATCTGATGATCTGTTTGGGAGGAATACTGGATTTGAGGTCTTCGGGAACTCGTTCTCTGAGATGTCTCAGCTTTTGAAATGAACTCATCAATGAAAGTCTTTCTTCCACCTCTTGTGCCATTACCGCCTGTGAAGTTAGCTTTCTTGCGTCCTCTCATGCACCTATTATTCTAAAGAAAAATCATTAATGCCTTAAAAAAATTTAGTCACCTTCCCCGGCAACGGCGCCAAAATGTTGGTCGCTCGAATTGTTATTGATTAACAGTCGAGTACCACATTAATTTGTCAACCTGGGAAAGTCCTTTTATTTCAAAGGTGACCGCGTACTGTATGCACTTTAATTTCAAAAGCATTAAGAGTTGTAGTAAAACAAATCTAATTCCTATCAAACACTTACTCTGCGTTATAGCAGTCTTAAACTATTGCAGAAGTGAAATGAAATTAAGTAAAGATAACAAATCTGCAGAAAAACGATGGCTGTTGTAATAGAGGACCAGGACCCTGTCCTCAGAATAAGGACGCCCAGCACCTGCCTCTGTAACCATTCGCCAATACACACCAAAATCCTATTCACTAGTGACACACTTCTCACAGCGCCAATCGATTAAATGAACAGTGTACCAAGAAAAGAGAATTATCAGAAGCAAGGCCAAACACATACAGAATTAACACACACTTAACAGAAAAGGAACGGGTGAATCTTGTGAAGAAGGTGGGCCCTGTCCCTCTCACAAGATTCCCCTGCACCCAAATATTAAATCAAATTGCTCAGAACAAAAATTTATTCATCTTCCAAGAGTTCAGTTACAACAGAGGTTCCGACCTTCAGCACTACAATAATTCGGTATCACATGCCTGCCTTTCAATGTAGATGTCTCCTCTTTATAGAGGAGACATCTATTACAATAGATTGTCCTACAATTTAATTCTTCTGTACAAAAATAGGAAATTAATTCCTGTTACAGCATACTGTTACAACCATATATTATCTTTTTCATCCTTGGTTAATCGGTTCTTTCCGCTGTTGCAAAACGGATGATCTTCGTCTATTTCCTCGGATTCCTCATGCTATCTTCGGTTACTCTGTTGTTGTTGCTGATTCGGTACATCTTAACCGTCCCTTAAAATACTTCGTGTTGTTCCTAGTGTTCCCGCGTCTGTGGCTGGATTGACTTGATCCTGCTTTATCATCATCGGCCGAGTATAGTCTTGCCAGCTTTGGACAGTTGCTGTTACGAATTAAGACATTTCCCACTTTAGTCAGTTGCTTCTTTTGGTGTTGCAAAAACTGCACAGTTGTTGTTCCTGGTGTTGCAGCAACTGTGAATCATGATTTTGTGAACTTTGAACAATTCCAATCAACTGTCAGTGACTTAGTTAATTTCCAAAGATTAATTGTAAATATAACATGAATATGTGTTGAATAATTAATCATATAGCAAATGAGGAGAGTTACTTCATACCTTGGGATGATGAGGTCAAAATTGATATCAAGGGTTTCACTTCATAGGTTAAAAAGAGTAATATCATAACAAAATGTAGGGTCAAAAGTAGACAATTCAGAGTCCTAACAATATATTTATTGCAAAGAAACATGTATGGAAGTAAATGTAGAGAAACCATCAATCTTTTTTAGTATATTGGAGGATGATTTATAAAGGAAACTTGTTTCAATTCTTTCAATTAGGCCCAGACCATCAAACAACATAATAAAATATTTTTGTTTAATATTAAAATAAATGTCTATAAGATAAAATATAGGTATTGGTTGTATGTGAAGGGTAGAAATAAGTGTCTAATTAGATTTACATACAACTTTATAGAGGAGGAAATATGGCACTATTAAAATTTGTTCAATAAGGGATATTGGTAGGTTGATTATCTTAGTTCACATTTCAAAAGGAATTCCCAAAAATATCATAAGAAACTTATTTAGTTTCTTATATATACTAAGAAAGGGAGAAGGAAGATATCCCTTTCATTGGTTTGAGGAAAGTAGCAAAGCCTAAAGAAGAGGGGGGATGGGACCTAGAAAATACCCATCTCTTTGGATAGGCTTTGGTGCCAAAAAGCATGTGGAGGATGATAGACATTAAAGGTATGTGGGGAAAGGTGATGGTGGTTAAATATATGTCTTAGGAATATATTGAGGATTGTATAAGAAAAGAGAACAAAGTTATAATAGAAAGACCCATGGATGGATAGCTTAATAGATTCCATATTTTTAAATCCACCAAAAAATCCATCAATAATATAGGTATCTTTTAGCTAATAGACACAATCGATCCAAATACTAATACTATATGGAAGAAAGGCTGAAAATATAACTCAAATTTGGAATTTCAAGGATACCTTACTATATAATGGAACCAATTTATGCTTATAAAAACATAGTGCAACTATAATTAAGTAAAAATATGATAAATTGGTATTTCACAATAATAAAGCAATTAGTAACTATGCTACAAAATGAGGGTATAATGTAGACGTGGAAAAGGAAGAAAAAAACAATTAAAAAAAATGGCCCAAAGTCATAAGGAAGCTAAATATTCCTTTGAAAAAAAGGATTTTTATTTGGTTTATTTCTCTAATAAAATTATTACTTGGTACAACTGTTTGAAGAAAGGATGGTAGGGTCGAAGAAAATGGGCAATGTGCAAGATCCAATAAGAAACCATAGATCACATACTAGTCCATTGTCCTTTTGCAATGTGAGTTTAGCTAGAGACAAGGGAGATTATTGGAGGAAAAATGTAGTGTGAAGGTGAGTCATTTATTGCGTACATTGAAGGATGTTAAAGAGATAGATCAATGATAGAACTTACGGAATTTCTATGCATTGTGAGTTGGGAAATTTTCCATGCAAGAAATAATATGGTATTTTAGGATGAGGAAATTCTCCTTATATAAGTTTGTCATTAGGTCAGATATGCATATGATGGAATATTGAAATCAAGCAAAGTAAAAAAAACAAATATCTATATTGGAATTATAAATTAACAAACTAGTGTCTTAGGGGTTCCTTGATGGTGAGTGCCAAGGAAGCCCAAGTACTAGTGGAGAAGGTGGCATAATCTATCTGTAGGGAAGCACTCTACCATGATTGTTAATATAAGAAACTAGATTGGGTATAAATAATAGGGTATAATTTTAGTCATGGTGGGTTTTCCTAAATATTGTTACAAAATTAGGAATTTCTAATATATAGGTTTTGGGTGATTCTAAAATTATCATTGAGTGATAAAAAGGAGAAATAAGATAGAAAATATATTGTTATTTTTAATCATGGAAAGAGTCTTTGAGATAAAATGTAATTTACAAATTTCTTTTAAACACATGTAGATAACTTAATAAGGAAGTATATGGACTATCTAAAGAGACTTTGAATTTGGAAGAAGGAAATCTTTATGAAATATAATTTACAAAGGAAATCATTATTTCTAGAAATACTCAGCCTCTATTCTAGTGATACATTGTCTCAGAGAGACTAGTTCCATGAAGGATCAAGGAATGCATTTTGTGTGGTAATATTTAGGATGAATTTGCAATGTTTTCTAAGATTTTGGAAAGGATATGGAAATGTAAGCCAAGCTCCACTTGACAATTGTATAAATAAGCACAAATGGCTCCAACAATGCCATCTAATGTATATTTATTTTATGTTTGAAATATACATTTTTTTCTTGGAAAAAAATATTAAAATTTATATAAAATAGAAGGGTAAAACTTATCTATATATTAATAAATTTTGTAACAGAAAGTAGAGTGATAAATTACACGAAAAATATATAAAGTGATGCTTTAATTTTTATTTATTTATTTATTTATTTTTTACTTCTAGGATTATATTATTAGATGATAAACATTTAACGTACTATGATGAGTCATGTAATTTTAATAAGGAAGTCAAGTGAAAATAATATTCTTAAATTGCCAAAGTTCATTATGAATTGAAACTCAATTCCCTTCCAATTTTGTTATGTAACTCAATAACTTTCAAATTTTGCAAGGTATGATCCATAATGAACCTATTTGCACTCTTACTGACCCTCTTACAAGGAAAATTTAATTTATTTCAAATTAGCAAATAGATTAAAAATTTCAAGGTTAAAATGCTATAGAACAAAAGAATATTGATGGGATTGATAATTTAGTGTTAGGTATCAAGGAATGTTTCCAAAAACTCAACTTTGAAGTTATACATACCTATGAAGTTGATGTAATTCATGGAAACTCTCACATAAACCATCTAGTACTTGGATAAAAACTATATAGCATTTAAGAATGTAGTAAATAAAATAATAGCACAAGACATTAGTGTATATAAAAAGTATCTTTTAAGAAAATATTTTCAAAATAAACAGCAATTATGAAGATTTAAAATAGATTATGAAATTTCACAAATTCCTTGTCAACGGAGACTTTGAAATTGTTCAAGCACAAAAAGAAGCATACCAACAAATTATGAAAGTCTACCAAATCAAAAACCAAATACAATAGAGTCAACACCATATTAGTAGCATAAAGAATTCTCAAAAGAAAGAGATTAAAAAAATTGGTAAAGACCTATCTAATAAAAATTAAGAAACTTCTAGTATGATAGACCATAATAAAAATCTACTTTGTAGAAGTCTAGAAACTAAAGAATGAGAAGAAGTCACAACAAAGAATTAAGAAACAAATTATTGAAAAATAAACCTTAATGAATATGATTTAATCATGGATTGGTTTTTAGGTAAAGGTACAAAACATGGATACACAAACCCTCACATGCTCAATAAAAGTTGAAAAATATAATATTATCACTAATGAAATTTATTTAAACAAAGAGCATCTAGAATTGAGTTCAAGAATTGATTTGAGGATATGGAAACATCTGCATATTTAGTTACATTTGAACATCCATTGATGCACCTTAGACAAAGGATATTGACACACCCATGACTAAAGTATCAATCATTTTTTCCAATGGCACAAGTTTATGATGACTACATAATACCTAAAGTAGAAAAAGGATATACTATGTCCAAAATTAAATAAGGTCACCAAGGTAACATATTCTCACCCAATTCATAGAAGGTATTGCATGTATGAATCAACATACCGAGATTTACAAGTATACAATTGGAATCGATAGTCTAATTACATACCAAAGAATGAACATTTGAATAAACTTAGGGTCAAAAAGAAAAGCTTTCAAATTTGAGAATCTTATCAACATAGAGCTGCAGAAAACATATTCTTAGATGGATTGATCACTTTTTGGTGTGACAATATTTTACAAAGTTTCGAAAATGACATTTCCTTGATATATACTTGACCTTATCAAATAAGTGAAAGTTATAAGAAAATGGATTCTTCTATTGAAGGAAGTGTTCACTACCATGCTTTGAGGATCAACTATTTTAAGAGAGAAGACTTGTAATATACTTAGGCTATACTCCACTAATGTCATAATGTCATAAACAATTACCATGTACCGATGATCATAGGTCATAACGTACATTTATTTTATAATAATTGGTCCCTTTTCCGAAAGGGTTTGACTTATCACCCCAATGTGTATTATATATGCATGTCATTGTAACTCAACAATATAATCCCAAAACAATATTCATATCAATAATAAATAATTATTTATTTTATATGGATCATATGGGTTATCTCTTTTAATGGAGGATTTAATGAAAAAACTTTAAGTTTTGCTTCATACTTTTTGGAAAAATATATTTAGGCATTTTCTCTATTTCAATAATTAATTGTAATTCTATAATATTACAAGATTGAGATAGCTTGTTTTGGGTACTTTGGGGTTTTCAATGCTTGTAAATCCATGCAAAATATTGTTCATGGTTTACTTATATAAAATGTGCAAAATTAGAAAAACAATAATTTTTTTCTTATTCTCTTGCTTTTCACATTTTTTATAATCATTCGCTTTTTGTTGGTATATTTGTTTAGCAGGAAATACCATTTTCATTGACATTTCAATTTCCAAGGTTCTGCCATTGAAACAAGGAAAATAAAATACCATAAAAAATGGTTTGGATGAAAACGATCATACATCTCTGATCAAGATTATTTACCTAAGTCTTTGCGTCAAGGTTTTCCTATGAACTAAGATCTAACAAATGCATCAATATTGTTCTTTTTAAACTAAATATTTATATGGAACAACTTCATTATCTCCCGCTCTTCGTGATTGACGCTACACAAGCTCACCTCCTCTTTTACTATTGCATAGACATTATGTTGTCCACATTCAAAATATGTTCTATCTCCTTCCTTACTTGCACTATAATATTCTTCTTCTTCAATTTCTCTAGTCTGCAATTCTTGGGATTTAGCATAGATGCAATTTCTAACATTTTCATTAGCATGAACATTATTGTTGGAATAGTTAGAATAATTTTAAGGGTACTTGTACACATGTGTAGTTGTAATGGTCTTCTTATTTTTTCCTTTCTCCATCGAATTCCCATCTTTATTGAAATATCCATGTTGGTCTAGCTAATTTGACCCCACTAGGATGCCCCTTTTTTCTTTTGAAATTCAATCTATTAGGCATGCACACAAGAATTATCTATGGGCTTGGAATTATTTTTTATCATCTCATCCATGGACAATGTTCATACTATGGAACAAGAATGATTGCTAAAGAAAGTGAACCCTCTTCCCTTCTTCCACTTGTTATTTATAGCTAGAAATAGGGGTGTAGTGGATTTCCACACATTACTAAATCCACATGGATGAATCATGATGAGCTAAGATGCTACCACTTGGACCTATAGGGAATCACTAAATATTTATATTATTAAGGGAATAACTTTCACATATGGACTTCAATTGATTAAGGAAAACCATATTTTTAAATTTATTATCCCTAAGAATGTAATCTCCAAGACATATGTTCTTGAGACCTAGAACCCCAAAGTCCAGTTATTTGAAAAAAAAATAGAGGATTTTCAATGTTGGTCTATTAGTACAATTTTTAGGACATAACCCAAGTCATCCCTTCTAGGTATGAAATTATATCCTCATCATTCCATAGCATCAATAAATTCATAGTGACAATGTAGATCCATTTTGACTCAATGAACTAGGTTCAAATTTAACAAGCATTCTCCCATGCTCAATGGTGTTTGCCAAGTGTAATGTGTTGGTGATTTTAACCCTCCCTATTAAAAGGACCAATATGTTGATTTTAATTCACATTTGTATCCATGTAGTCAGTGTTGATTGAACTTAATGTATTGGATGTCTATTATATAACAACACACACTTCTCACAAAAAATGTTTAAGTGGAGTTTGCATTGCTACTAGGTTTGTGAGGCATTGAGTTGTTTCATGTCTTACAGTGTGTGTGTGTGTGTGTGTGCACACGTGCACACACACACACACACACACACACACATGGGTGTGCATGCATTGGTATTTCACAAGTACCATGAAGATTGGTTCATATAGTTATAATGTGATGAAAGAGACATTTCATCGATAGCGCATAAAAATGTGAGAATTTTATATAAGAAAGGAACATTATAAAAACATGCTAAAGCAAGAAATTCAAGGTAACTATACAAATAATGAAGGAAACCTGTAATATTCCTACTAGGAATTTAACAGTAATAATAAAAAAAAAACACCATATGCAACACAAAAATTCAAACATGTAATTAGACACCCAAAAATTGCCCAAAAACTACTTCAAGCTAATCCATATTATTAATATATCAAGGAGAGTACAAATATGTATGGAGTAGGTGGACTTGGGCTTGCAAAAGCAAGCTAGACAAGTATCAAGTGATCAAATAAGTTTCCCATATGATAAAAAGTACTTCTCCTCCAACCCCTGCGCTAGAGTAGAAATTTTGTTGCTGCTGGCTAGAATGAAACTAAAGTTTGACCCCTCTAGAGTGCTTAGAAAAACTTGTAAAATTAACCCTGAGATCTCCTCACCAAATCCACAAAGACCTAGAAATGGTTTGACCTCGTTCCAACCCCCCCCCAAGTATTGTGATTTCCTCCTCCAGCTGGGTATTCACACCCCTATGAATCTATTTCCCCCAAGGCCTCCAAAATACTGCTAAATCCCTCCAACAATTCTACTTATGACCCCTAGCAAAACTAAACCTCAAACTCAAGATCAAGCCTCCCATAACAAGTGCATTCCTCAAGTGACTAGGTAAACCCAATCAAACCTCCTTTGTGCATGCCCAAGAAGAAAGAATTCAGCCTAAAGGATGGCCACCCAATAAATCCACCAAAACACTACAAAAACACTACAAAATGCCAAGGAAATGTTCTCCTAAAATTTCAAAACCAGCTCTTCCTTGAAGCTATCTCTCGACAAGAATGTGTGGTCCCTTTCTATGCCTAGTTTGCTCCAAGGATAGCTTGAGTTTCCCTGTAGTATCTCCAAAAACAACTCTTTAAGTGTAGCAATGGCTCCCCCAGGGTGGAACTTGAAGTCCACTGAAGAAGGAGGTGATATCTCCCCTCGTAAATCTTGTGTTTTGAACAACACTTAGTATACTTGGCTCAATAGGTCAAACATACAAGAGAGTGTTTTTTTCTCCATGATGCATGCTCCTCCTATTTATCATTGATCATCTTTTCTCCATGTGGGTCCCAGGCATTGACCCCCTCTTTCTTTCTCTCTCCAAAAGTGTGTGTCACTCCAAGCGATGTGTAGTCCCATTAGGGTGACCCCCACCATCCTATAAGAATTCGATTTTCCTCCATTTTCCTATGTTGGAGACTCCCTTAACCAAAAATTACAAGTGGGGTCCTCCTAACCAAGTTTTTTCTAAGTTCTCCTTAGAAAAACTCAAAATTGTGAAAAATTGTGACTACTTAGCAAAATTACTAAGTAGGAACATCACAAAATATAACGACATTCATAAGATCAAAGCTTGGGAGGAAATCTAGACAACTCCATCATGGTCAAAGGTGGCACCTTCCCCTAGTATGCAAGGGACACAATTCTTTTCCAAGTATAATTTCACTAAAAAGGGTGTATGGTACCAATGAGCGTCAGTGAATGCTTAGGCCAAGAATAAGATAGAAATTGCATCCTTATACATGGTGAAGTAGTGGAAAGTGTTGAGAAACCTAGGGGTAGATAAATAGGTGGTTTATCTTACTTTGATAATTACTTATCATTTCATTTTACTTAACTTAATTAACTTCTTCTTCAACTCAATTATTATTGGTTTTCTCTATCATCAAACAGCTACAATTAAAAACAATAAGACAAGAGGACAGAGAATGTAGGCAGTAAGCCAGGGTCAAAACCTCTCCTTTTAGGAGGAAAAACCACAAGAACTCCTCTTATTATAGAACTTTAAATGATGAATTTCAATACCTATGACCCTTGAAAAATACCCTTCCAAGACCAACTCAATCCTTCCTTAGACAAGCTTCTCTTCCATAGCTTACAACAACAACTTTGATCCATGCAACTTCCCTCACAACTTTGACCCCAACAACTTCAACTTCTTAATTTGACCCGCAAATTTTGACCCCTAGTATTCACTACAATTTTTCACATGTATTAATTCTTTACTTAACTTCACTTAACTTGATTCTATCTCCTTAAGACTTCAACTTTCAAAGTATATTCTCTTAATACCCAAACTTGACTTCACTTGGCAGGTTTTCAAGTTGATCTTGCTGCAGTAAGATAATGCCCTAGATCCTCACACATGTGAGAGATATAACCCTAAAATGCATCCAAAACTTCAATTTCTCCCTTCTTCTCTTAGTTATGTGTCTAGGCTTCTTTCTTGTCTTCTTATCTTCCTTGATTGAACTTGTTGCTGCTTGATTAGATGCTCCTCCAAAATGAGGTCAAACTCACTTATATATAGTCTCTCTAGTAGGTTGAATAGTCCTTTCATGAGGCCAACTTGTCACCTTGTATGTTGACTTGTTATTTCTTGAAGATTGAATTGTAGTTTCTTGTTTGATAAGGTCTTGGAGGGTCTTTGACACAATTTTGTGACTTATAATAATTTTCTTGATACAATAAAATATGCCCAAAAGGGTCTTACATACATGACAATGACTTAATTGACTTCATGACTCTATGACAAACCTAGAAGCACTCAATGGGTGCTTTACCTATAAATAAAATAACCTTAAGCATGAAACCCATGCTTCAAGAATGAAAATAATAAAAAAATAATTCTCTTTACATAAAATCATGATTACATATGTCATTATGAAGATTGAACCTAGTTACATATTTCAACACTCCCTCTTCACCAGGGAGGTATTCATAATCTATAAAAGGTACTTTGACATTCTCATACCAAATAACTCTCATAACAATATTTGGAATGGTAAGCCATCTCATAAACTATTATTTCATCTTATCTCGTTGCATCTCATCATACCAACCAGCATTGTCCCATAGCAAGGCATTGACTAACAACTCTATCTCTCCACAAGACCAGAGCACAATTTTAGCAAGACGATGAAATATATACACCATCATCATTGTCTCTTAAGACACATACCCCATGTAGATGTTCACAAGGTATGCCCTTCTAGTAAAATTCCTATCTTTGAATAACACATCCTCAAGGAATTTCCTCTTCGACTACTCTTAGCTATTGGATTCCCTACCACATCCTCAAAGAGTGTAGAATCCATACGTTTAGATAATCCTTCATTATTTCTTCATAACATGAAGAAAACAATGATCTGTTGATCTCTCCCTCATGGTCATCACTAAGATTTATGGTCATTAGTCTTGGTCAGGTGCATGCCACATAAAGTAGATAACCATATCCTTCACTCCCTCTTAACTAGGGAGGATCTAATCATTCCTATACAACAAATATACCCAATCTCCCTCTAACTTAGGGAAATTTTACAAGCAACATTTATCTAATTTTTGGTGGAGATCATGGTACTATCAATTGTTTTTAGGGCTCCTCCCAGCATTGTGTCATGAACTTCAATTTCTTCATCATGGAGCCTTCTTCTTCTAGTTCTTATTAATAGGAAATTGACCATCTTTTCTATCACTTCCATTAAACAAAACATAGTGTTGAATCAATCCTCATGTCATCCTTTCCTTCATCGGAAAGTGACCTTCTAGTCCACATCAGGTTATCCTTCATACAACTACCTCTTCCAAGTCATGTTTCTTTTAGGATCTTCTATCCAATCTCATGAGTACTAGTTGTAGGTGAATTATAAAACCTTCGTTTTGGTAGCTCTGTAACAACCCAACTAGATGCCTTCAAAAATCAAAATGAACATCAAATCAAAGTTACGTTTTTATGATGGCATTTCATCATGACATGAGCTTCTTGCAACATCAGCATGTTGCACATGTATGAATCCATATCCAAGACACATATTACCAAGGTTTTCCTTTTCTAACATACCTATCAAGGTCTTCATACCTTCTTCATGTATATGTTATAGCTAATCCTTTTTATTCTCATATGTTTATCACGTATCTTATCTTACGTGACTATATATAGATCTTTCACCGACTCTTCTTTCACCTTCTCTTCACATATTACTTCCACAAGATTGTCTATACATAGTTCATATTCTCCATGAGTTTATATCACGTCAATATGTAGAAGAGTTCAAAGCATATTGTCTACATGCCTTCATGTATATTTCTAAAGTAAGATTTTATTATTTTATCATGCTCATGAGATATAGAATTGTACCCATTCTATCTGCAATCATATGATGACATGAAATTATCTATCTATCAAATATATACATACCTATTCCTTCATGTGGCCATCTAGACTTCCTTTGGGAAGCTTCCTTTCCTTGCTTGAAGATTAAATTACTTCAATCGACTTTTCATGTTTCACATCTTCGTCATCCTTTTAACCTGTAGATCCCACATAAGGTGGAATGCAGAACATCTGCAAGACACTTTCTTCTTATTAATTAGAGGTGAATATGTTAAATAATATTCCAATAGAGGATCTTGATGATCCTCATTCTGGAAATGCTCCTTTATAATGATGATGATGTATCATGATATCTTTATCTTCTATCTTTCTATGTGACCTTTTCCAAACATATAGATTTCTACTTCATTTATCCTTATATGCTTCCAATGGAGATGTCATGAGCTATTTTTTGTCATGAGGACTGCTACAATCATATAGACTTTATACTTAATCTATCCTTCTATGCTTCTATGATGATGTCATCTCTATCTTGTTATAATGCATCATATCATACTTGTCATGCTTCCTAGCATTTTCTATAACTGAAAAGAACTAAGTGAAGGAGATTATCTCAGTTATAGTAGAGATCTTTCACTTCCTCCTTCTTAGATTTCTTCTTTTATGTTTCTTGCACTTCTTCGGTAACATGGGATTCATTTCTTTCCTTTCTCTTCTTGTTGTCATTATTGATTTTAGGATAATTCCTTTTAAATTTCTACACTCATAGCATTATATCTTTGACATATCGATCTTCTTCTTTTTTCCAAGGATCAAACGTTCCAAACTTTCATTTTCTCCTAACCATGGGCACATCTACTTGATCTTGTTCATTTGATCCAACATCACTTTTTTCCTTCAACCTAGTTTCTTAAATACTACATAATGACCAAAGTTCATTGAATGGAGTATCTTCCTTCTTTCCATAGATATTTTATACAAATTTGCCCCATTCATCAAGTAGTGCATTGAGCACAACGATGGTCATTTGTTTATCAGACATTATTTCTCCTAGTTTTTGTAATTGATATCTTATTTGAGATACCTTCATAAGGTATGAGGCTACCCCTTCATCCTTAGATACCTTCATTTTGTACAATTTGGTTATCAACAATGTAACTTACCATGTAGTGCGTATGGAAAATAAATTCTACCAACTTTTCAATAGATATCTTTCGATTTATCCAACTTTGCTACACAAGAGATGAGGGAATCCTTGATTGATTCTATGAGGATTATTTGAGCCCTCATTTCCCCTTTCATATACTTTTATAGTGATTTATTTTAACCTTGAGATCATTTGGAGATTGAACCCTTAACATTGAAGTTGGCTTTAGCACAATCACAAATATTAAACAAACTCATGAGGAAGATGAATTTAAGGTCCTTAACAAGATTATAGTCCTAGAAAAATAAGTACAACCTACAATATATCATCTAAGGAACAATAGAATAGTCCCTAACAAATAGGATGGAAAACTAAGGATATCGATTGTGGAAAGTATACGAAGAGTGGAACCAAGGACCTTAAAATTCAAAGAAGGCATAAATTATAAAAATATAATGATCTATGTAGACTCTAGAAGTATACACAATTTCATGGATATCAATCTCAAAAAACAATTAAATCATTTTGTATAGTATATGAGGGATCATGGTTACAACTATTGATGATCAACAATTCAAAATATTAAAATGATTCCATAAGCTTTCACATATAACAAAAATTGGAATTGCAAAACTACATATTACACTCTACCACTTAATGGAATGGACATTGTGTTAAGAGAAAAATAGTTGATGCAATGAGAAGCTACTCCAAAAAACTCCAAGAATAGGTTATGTGTTCCAAATGGAAATGAAAAAACTACAAATTATATGGTTATAGTAGTCATAATAATTGATTGAAAGAACTCACAAATCTCACACTTCCGCTACAAACAAGCTTATGAAAATATTCAAGAACAAATCAAGAATCAAGAGAATCTCCATAAGGGAATATAAATTCATCTAGGATTATTGGGGGAAAAATCATCTCTAAAAGGGAAACATATTATTATATACAAAAATAATAGGAATAAGAGAAATATGGACTAGCTTAATAATAAAGAAAAACAATAAAACAAAACAATAATAAAATAAATTAATAAAGAATAATAAAGTAATAATTTTCATTAGAGTACCGAGGAATCCCCCTTAACATATATTTATTTTTTACTCGATTTTGTAGAAAGACCATATCTTATAATTCATTCATATTTTTTATCAAATAAACTTTTTATTGTCTGAAAAATCCATGCGCTGAATGCACCAAAATATTGATCACTTAAAGAGAGAAATAAAGGTATTTCTAAGCACGGATTTCAAAACAATCATCTTTAAGACAAGTACTAAAAGGGATTTTAATGAATATAAAGAATAACCCTTCATGGTATCTACATGGACAGTTGGATTGGGTACAACAACCCATCAAAAAAATTGAGGAAGTGAGATTCCTACATGTCATAAAATAGAAAATTAAGAAACAAATACATCAAGAAATATGTTAACTATAAAGGGTATAGGATCCCCAATAGGCTTAATCGAAGGAAAAATTGAGCAAGATTCATAATCAACCTCCCAAGGGCTCATAATTTTGATACTACTAAGCCTAACATTAGAATATTTTTCCTTGATCCAACCTTTAGTAAGATTGAAAACACCTTACAAGCCTATATTATTAAAAATGATCAATTCAAACCTCTCATTAAAGGAGATACAGTTAAAATATAATAATTTGGTAAGGTGATAAACATGGAAAAAATATAAAATGTTCATACTAGAAGCCTTCCAAAATAATGCAATATGGTTGTTTGATTAGTTAAGGAAGAGATGGATTGGTGTTGTGTATCCTATCTTCAATCCTTCCAAAATAATGCAATGGGGTTTCTTGATTAGTTAACGAATATATGGATTGATGTTTTGTATCCTATCATTTAGTAAGGTGGTAAAGTTTGGACACTTAGCCAATTCAAGGTGTAATATTCCTAGGGAATATTTATAGTAAATAACAAAGAAAACATAGACATAAAAACCATGAAAATCAAACACATGAATCGATCCATGAAATTGCACCAAAAATTTCTTTTCTAAGCCTTTTTATTACAATATGAAGAGGGTACAATGAGGTGCTAGAAAGAGTGCACCTGGGATTTCTCAAGGCAAGCTAGCTAAGCCCAAATGAATAATAAGAATTCCCTCCCAAATCAGAGTGTAGCTCTCTCCTCGCTCTTGCATTTGGAATTGTCAGAAATAGTTACTGATCTGATGAAGAATTGTTGTTTAGGGCTTAAATTGATTCCTGGTCTCCTTAAGGACTTCAACTTTATCAAAAAGGTAATATCTCTTGATACCAAACTGGACTTCACATGAAAATTTTTCAATTTGATTTCAGTAGATTGATGCCCAGCTCCTCACATGTGTGAGAGGCTATACCCTAAAATTAACATCCAAAACTTTAGCTTTCTCCCTTTCTTCTCTTTGTACGGTGTCTAGCTCTTTTCTTGTCTTCTTATCTTCCTTGATTGAAACTTGTTGCTTTCTTCAATTAGATGCTCCTCCAAAAATGCGGTCACACCACTTCTATATATTGTCTCTCAGTTAGGTTGAATGTCCTTTCATGAGCTGACTTGCCACATGTTTGTTTGACTTGTTCTTTCTTGAGATTGAAGGGTGCTAGTTCTTGTTTGATAAAGTCTTGAGGCCTTCACACCAATTAGACTTTATAATAATTTCCTTGATACGATACAATATGCCCAAAAGGGTCTTACATACATGACAATGACTTAATTGACTTCATGACTCTATGACAAACCTAGAAGCACTCAATGGGTGCTTGACCTATAAATACAATAACCTTGAGCATGAAACCCATGCTTCGAGAATGACAATAATAAAAAAAAAAATCTCTTTACATAAAATCATGATTACATATGTCATTATGAAGATTTAACCTAGTTACATATTTCAACACTCCCTCTTAAATAGGGAGGTATTCATAATCTATAAAAGGTACTTTGACATTCTCATACCAAAGAATTTTCATAACAAGATTTGGAATGGTAAGCCATCTCATAAACTATTATTTCATCTTATCTCGTTGCATCTCATCATACCAACCAAAATTCTCCCATAGCAAGGCCTTGACTAAAGACTCTATCTCTCCACAAGATCAGAGCACAATTTTAGCGAGACAATGAATGATATACACCATAATCATTGTCTCTTTAGACACATACCCCACGTGGATGTTCACAAGGTGTGTCCTTCTAAGACAATTCCTATCTTTGAAGAACACATCCTCAAGGAATTTCCTCTTCGACTACTCTTAGCTATTGGATTCCCTACCACATCCTCAAAGAGTGTCGGAATCCATATGCTTACCTAATCCTCCATTCTTTCTTCATAACATGAAGACAATAATGATGTAGCCATCTCTCCCTCATGGCCTTCACTAATATTTATGGTCATTAGTCCTGGTCTGGTGCATGCCACATGAAGTAGATAACCATATCCTTCACTCCCTCTTAACTAGGGAGGATATAATCATTCCTATAAAATGAATATACCCAATCTCCCTCTAAGTTATGGACTTTTTACAAGTATCATCTATCTAATTTTTGGTGGAGATCATGGTACTATCAACTGTCTTTAGGGCTCCTCCTAGCATCGTGTCATGAACTTCAATTTCTTCATCATGGAGCCTTCTTCTTCTAGTACTTATTCATAGAGAATCGACCATATTTTCCATCACTTCCATTAAACAAAACAATGTTGAATCAATACTCATGTCATAATTTCCTTCATCGGAAAGTGACCTTCTAGTCCACATCGGGTTATCCTTCATACAACTCCATCTTCCAAGTCATGTTTCTTTTAGGATCTTCCATCCAATCTCATGATTACTAGTTGTAGGTGAATTACTACAACCTTATTTCGGTTAGCTCTGTAACAACCCAACTAGATATCTTCAAAAATCAAAATGAACATCAAGTCAAAGTTATGTTTTTATGATGGCCTTTCATCATGACATGAGCTTCTTGCGACATCAACATGTTTCACATCTATGAACCCATATCCAAGACACATATTACCAAGGTTTTCCTTTTCCAACATACCTATCAAGGTCTTCATACCTTCTTCATGGATATCTGATAGCTAATCCTTATTATTCTCAGATGTTTATCACTTATCTTATCTTACGTGACTATATATAGATCTTTCACTGACTCTTCTTTCACCTTCTCTTCACATATTATTTCCACGGTGTTGTCTATACATAGTTCATAATCTCCATGAGTTTATATCATGTCTATATGTAGAAGAGTTCAGGGCATATTGTCTACATGCCTTCATGTATATTTCTAAAGTAAGATTTTATTATTTTATCATGCTCATGAAATATAGAATTCTACCCATTCTATCTGCATTCATATGATGACATGACATTATCTATCTATCAAATATATAAATACCTCTTCCTTCATGAGGCCATCTAGAATTCCTTTGCGAAGCTTCCTTTCCTTGCTTGAAGATTAAATTACTTCAATCAACTTTTCATGTTTCACATCTTCGTCATCCTTTTAACCTGTAGATCCCACATAAGGTGGAATGTAGAACATCTGTAAGACACTTTCTTCTTATTAATTAGAGGTGAATATGCTAAATAAGATTCCAATAGAGGATCTTGATGATCCTCATTCTGGAAATGCTCCTTTCTAATGATGATGATGTATCATGATATCTTTGTCTTCTATCTTTCTATGTGGCCTTTTCCAAACATATAGATTTATACTTTGTTTATCCTTATATGCTTCCAATGGAGATGCCATGACCTATTTTCTGTCATGAGGACTGCTACAATCATATAGACTTTATACTTCATCTATCCTTCCATGCTTCTATGATGATGTCATCTCTATCTTGTTAGAATGGATCATATCATACTTGTCATGCTTCCTATTATTTTCTAAAACTGAAAAGAACTAAGTGAAGGAGATTATCTCAGTCATAATAGAGATCTTTCACTTCCTCCTTCTTAGGTTTCTTCTTTTATGTTTCTTGCACTTCTTCGGTAACATGGGATTCATTTCTTTCCTTTCTCTTCTTGTTGTCCTTATTGATTTTAGGATAATTCCTTTTAAATTTCCCATATTCATTACACTCATAGAATTGTAGCTTTGACATATCGATCTTCTTCATTTTTCCAAGGATCAAACGTTCCTAACTTTCTTTTTCACCTAGCCATGGGCGCATCTACTTGATCTTGTTCATTTGATCCAACATCAATTTTTTCCTTCAACCTAGTTTCTTAAATATTACATAATGACCAAAGTTCATTGAATGGAGTATCTTCCTTCTTTCCATAGATATTTCATACAAAGTTTCCCCATTCATCAGGTAGTGCATTAAGCACAATGGTGGTCATTTCTTTATCAGACATTATTTCTCCCAGTTTTTGTAGTTTATCTCTTATTTGAGATACCTTCATAAGCTATGAGGCTACCCCTTCATCCTTAGATACCTTCATTTTGTACAATTTGGTTCTCAACAATGTAACCTACCATGCAGTGCGTATGAAAAATAATTCTACCAACTTTTCATAGATATCTTTCGATTTATCCAACTTTGCTACACAAGAGATGAGGGAATCCTTGATTGATTCTATGAGGATTATTTGAGCCCTAATTTCCCCTTTCATATACTTTGATATTGATTTAGTTTAACCTTGAGATGGTTTGGAGATAGAACCCTTAACATATTCAATAACTTCATTGTCTACGACGATCAAATCTATCCTCTTCTTCCATGCAAGGAAATTTGATGACCCAACCAATTTGTTTCTTTCCTTGCAAAATGAAGTCATGTAGATAATAGATTCAGACATAAATATACATATACTTACTTTTCAAGTGAATATGCTCCTTTGAATATGATATCTTCAATTTTATGTCTTCTTGATGATGATGACAATGCTCCTTCTTTCTTTCTTTGGATGTAGAATATGGCGACTTCAAGACGCTTCAACAATGTAGTCCTTCTTTCTTTGAGTGGAGGTAGGGTCCTTGAGGTCTTCTTTTCCTTGTGATTATGTGACCCTTGAGATGAGCACTCCTCCTTGGTGCTTCTTAGTCCTTGTTAAGTATGTCCTTGTGCCCAACCCTTGTGTATCCTTCTTCAATGATGTGATCTTCAAGTTGCCTCTTCTTCTTGATCTAGTCACCTTAGCTCTAATACTATGTTGAGAAATATAGGGGTGGCTAAATAAGTAATTTATCTTACTTTGATAACTACTTGTAATTTATTTTTACTTAACTTAATTAGCTTCTTCTTCAACTTGATTATTATTGTTGTTATCTATCATCAAACAACTCTAAATGACAAAAAACAATAAGACAAGAGGACACCAAATGTAGGCATTATGTGAGGGCCAAAACCTACTTAACTTAATTAGCTTCTTCTTCAACTTGATTATTATTGTTGTTATCTATCATCAAAAAACTCTAAATGACAAAAAACAATAAGACAAGAGGACACCAAATGTAGGCAGTATGTGAGGGCCAAAACCTTTCATTTTGAGAGGAAAACCCACAAAAACCTTCTCTCCTTATAGAACTTCAAATGAAAAATTATAAGACATATGACCCTTGATAAAGATCCTTCCAAGACCAAGTCAATCCTTCCTTACATGAGCTTCTCCTTCACAAATTACAACAACAATTTGACCCCAACAACTTCGACTTATTTGACCTATAATTTTTAGCCCCCAGTAGTCATTGCAATTTCACACATCTGTTGGTCTTTAGGGCATATTTGAGTCCTTATTTACTTTGCTTTACTTGATTTCTTCTCCTTAAGAGTTCGTCTTTCAAAGTAGATTCTGTTGATACCAAAAATTGGATTTAATTGGCAACATTTCAATTTGATCTTACTATAGGATGATGCCCTAGCTCCTCACATGTGTGAGAGATATAACCCTAAAACATATCAAAAACTTTAATTTCTCTCTTCTTTTCTTCATTAGGTGATGAGGCTTATTTCCCATCTTCTTCTTTTCCTTGATAGAACTTGTTGTTTCTTGATTGGATGCTCCTCCAAAATGAGGTCATTCTCACTTATATATAGTCTCTCTAGTAGGTCGAATAGTCCTTTCATGAGGTTGACTTGTACCTTATAGGCCGACTTGTAGTTGCTTGTTTGAAAAGGTCTTGGAGGGTCTTTGACACATTTTTATGACAACAATATTTTTCTTGATACAATTCAATATACCCAAAAGGGTCTTCCATACATGATAATGACTTAATTGACTTCATGACTCTATGAAAAACCTGGAAGCACACAATGGGTGCTTGACCTATAAATAAAATAACCTAGAGCATGAAACCCATGCTTCAATAATGAAAATAATAAATTTATTTTTCTCTTTACATCAAATACATAGAATCATGATTACATATGTCATTATGAAGACCGAACCTAGTTACATATTTCAACAGAGTGTGGAATATCTAGTTGTACCAATTCATTCTAGAATTATAGACTTAAGCATAGTATGAACCTAGAGAAATCTGTCAAAAGTATTTTCTCATCAAAAGTATTAATATTTTTGTGTATGATGAGCTCAATATTTTTCCTATGCTTTCATTGGAAGGAGATAAACTAGAGAAATTTTAGCATGAAATGGAATCTAAACCAAATCTAGAATTAGAATACAAGTCATCTTAGAAACAAAAGTTACTAGTATTTGGGAATATGCATACTCCACTAACTAATAAAGATGGCATCCTTATAAAAGAAGCCTTCATATAGGCATACTTTTTGATAAAGATAAGCCAAGGAGGTATAAAATCTCCCATTAAACCTAGTCACCACCTCAAAGACAATGGATTAAATTCAATTGTAAAAAACCAAATTTAGTCACGACAAGGCAAGAGCAAGATAAGACTTTTATAAACTACAATTATATTTTTTTAGCTATATATTGCTAGTATCTAGGAACAAATACTAATAATCTAAAAAATGTGCCATATATAAAAATAATAGGAATAAGATCAAATATATAGTAGGTTAATGATAAAGAAATTAAAAAAAATAATAATAAATAGTAATTTATATAAAAAGTCATATTTTTCGTAAGGTACCAAGGTTCCCTCCTTACATTATTTATTTAGGCCTTCATTCTGTAAAAAAAAAATCCCATCCCTTATCATTTATTCAAATTTTTGTACGGTATTATTTTTTTATTGTATCAAAAATTTGTGAGTTGAATTCTCCATTGGTATTAGTATTAGATTTGTTGTGCATTTATATACCTTTCATTGTTGTTGTACACCCTCCTGTAGCAATCACAACAATTTGCAAAAACTCATAGCCATTATCGTACTCTAACATTGTAATTTTGTATTGATCATCTTCTCAGCCATTAGTATAAACTCAACCCTAGCTTTGTACAAGTTTTCATACAAGAAATTAAAATTACTATACATCTAATTAAATTCATTGTATAGCAAATTAAAGCTCACATACAACCAATTGAAGTTTTCGCTTAATCAGTTGACACCACCAAGAAGAATCAATCCATATA
>APFE031356967.1:0-10282 GCA_000404065.3 Pinus taeda | reverse complement strand
AATATAATAAAACTTATTATATCCATAATATTATAGACCTTTTAGAATTAAGTACAAATTAATTGCACAATATTAAGTGAATTATAAATAGATTACATATTATTATTAAATTATTTCAAACTAATAACATAAAACCATTCTCACAATTCAATTTTAGATTAATTAATGAGTAAAATAACAAACTTATGATATAAATAATAATATAAATAATGATTAATAATAATAAATAATAATAAATAAGATAAATAATGGTAGATAATGATATATAAATAATAAAATAAATAATGGTAAATAATAGTAATAAACAGGCATTTAGTCGGCCAAACTATCTTTACATCTAGCCTATTACATATTTATCACAAACCCTTTTTCTTTCTTTTCTCCGCATATAAGTCCTAATGATGAGTCTGGGTCTAGACTCAAAACGTCGACCAATATAAAGATGAACACTGTGGAAAATCCGAATTCCTCTCAGAAACCACACCACAGTAATTTACAATCCAAAAGAATCATTATAAATTTGAATATTTTTACAAATACCTCAATAAATATTTTATAGTTTGCATATTAAGAACTAGTGAAATTTGCCAATGTTTTTAAACTTCAAGATAATTTCCCATTGTTAAAATTTTCCCTGGTCAAGAATGATAGTAACCCCTAGTTGTATGCATTTTAATTGTTGTTGTTATATGATATTTAGCATGATGATTAGGTTATATGTTGTTGATGAGCATGATATATAACTTGTTTATGTTATATGTTAATTAACTTGATGATTAGGGTTATTGCAATTAAGATCTTGATGTTATATGTATCATACAAATTTGGATTGGGCTATGTAAATGGTTATGGTTATGACATTCAGGTATGAGTTAATATGTTGTGATGTTATGTCATACTAATCTAGATTGACGATGCATATGTGATTGTTATGCATGAATGAAAATTGTTTATGAGTTTATGATGCGAGCATGTTAGTTAGTTATTGTTATGGATATCATGACCTTATTTATGTTTGAGTTGATGTGTTGTGAAGTTATATCATGCTAATGTAGATTGATTGTACAGAAAAGATAGCCTCCCATGAGATACATCAAGGTATGAGTTTGATTATGTTGTCTATTTAGTGCTTGAGTGTTTGGTGACTATTATGTCATCTATTTAGTGTTGAGTGTTTGGTGTCTATTATGTCATCTAGTTGATTTATTTAACATGGTACATTTATAGTTTGTTTGAATGTTTGATTAATTTTGTGATATGAGTATGTGTCTACAAGATTGCATCAAGAAATGATATTGTTTTAAGATGGTTTTACTGACACATATGTGTTGAGATAGTTGACATGTACTAGAGTGTAATAGGTGACAATCGTATCATTATGTCTAATGACTATGAGTTGACTATGGATTATGACATGATTGTTAGTCTTGGTAAATATTGATTTCAAATTGTTAGATATGATTGCCTTGATATTTGGAACATGTGTAAGAAATTGTAGGCTAACATGGTTGGCATTAAAATGACAAGGTAATAGTTGATTTCTTTATATCAATAATCGTTGGGTGATGTGAAACTACATAATAAGACTCAGTTGCAGCAAGGTAAATGTAAAATAAAGGAATTGGGTCATAACTCCTTTAGTTATGTTTGGAAACCGCAATTCCAAACAAATGAGTGATTTTCATACAGGATGTCTTCTTAACCCTAATTTGTCTCAAATTATGTGGATATGTGCTATATTCATGGACATGTATTTGACAATTATAGCAACGAGTATCTAGTTATAGCTGGATCCGTCAAGGAATTAGAGTCCCTTGAGAGATGGCATGGGTGTGTTTGGTTACAAGGTAGTGTGCTTGGCACAACAAGATAAGGTAACTGTAATGTCTAAAAGTCATATACGTAGTGGAAATATTTAAAATACTTCATAAACAATGACATCCATTTGTAGGATAGTAATTGTAAATTGTAAATTGTATAAAATAATTGATGTAGGATGATTACAAATGAGAATGAGGGTCCTGTATATATAGCCAAGTAAGTACCCTTTCACAAACAGGCATGTATGTAGAGACATGCCTCTTTGTTTAATTAATTATTATTTAATTGCATATTATTATGATTATTATTTATTATCTTATATTTATATTGAATTTACATTCATAACATCGACTTCCCCTTGAAAAAGCTTTATCCTCAAAGCTTGTTGATGAATAGAATTGAACTTTTTTTCTGCTACGAATGTATTATCGCCTCGAGACAATCATCTTTTTCGATACAAGTTGATATGATCCTTGGAGTGACATATAGAATTGTCACATGGAGGACAAATCTGACCATCCTAAATTAACCTTCTGTGGAATCTTCTGATTATTGAAATTTCATAATGAATAGTTATCGTAGGGCTGGATTTTACAAACTTCAGTATTCTTTGGAACATACATTTGTTTCTTGTGTTCTAAATGATACTGGTACGTAGCTTGATTGGAAAGTTTATTCTTGTGATTTGGATTTCGATAAATAGTTCTTCTAGTTTGACTTTCCTTTATCATTTTCACATCTTCCTGATTTTCTTAAGGTCCTTACATTGTTTGAACTGGAACATCTCCATAAGTTTTAACTTTCTTTGGTTTCTCATCTTCTTGAGTTATGATATTGATAGAATCTTTATTTGTTCTTTTATTTTCAACTTGAACTATTACATTTGACAAGTTTGATACTTACTTTGTGAGAAATTATTCTAATTTATTGTTTAATGATTTCTTATCATTTTTAAGTTTCTTAATTTGAGTGAGTAAACTCTGATTATGATTTTTGAGATGTAAGAGTTCCTCATTTTATGAGTCAACTTTATTTTGGCATTCAAGCTTTTCATCTTTTAAACACTTGATTTGTTCTAATCATTTTTTATTAAGGTTATTTAAGCATACATTCCTCTTCCTTCTCTCATAAACTTTCGTTGAGATTCTCGTCAATTTTTTTCTTGTCCTAACTTTTGCTTCTTAGTTTTACAATTTCATACTTGTGCAAGTAGTTTCTGAATATGATCTTTTAAACAAGAATTTTCATCATTTTTATTGGATATGGCCTCTTCAAGCTATCTTTTCTTCTCCGATATTGAATTTTGATTATTTTGAAGTATTAATTCTGTAACATCTTTAAAGTCTTCTGATGAGGACATTATTGATTTTGACTTCATTGTCATGTCTTGAAATGTGATCATCTTCCCCTTATAAGGAAACATCATAATTGTTTCTCTAGGTTTAACATAAATTCACCCAAATATTTAAACCAAGGTTGACTGAGAATGATTTCAATCTTTCTATTATCCATAGTTACAACACGAAATTGAGATATGTACTCATAATGATCTATTGTCACTTGTAAATCACTAATTTTATACTCTTTTTGGCCAAAAATATTTTTCCTTTCACCAATGTTTGACCTTAGAATTAATGGCTAATTGGCCAAATTAATATTGATGTAATTTTTATTGTTGTTTGTGCTGATAGTGATATTAATTTATTTCCTTTGGATACTCCCTTTTAATGTAATTAATCGTGATCCATAATTGGAAGACCGTTATAGGTAAATCATCCTTCCTTCATCATTATCTACTTAGGTTCTATTTTTGGTTGTCGATAACTTTTCGTTAGTGACACTGATATGTTCTTCCTTTCTTCTCTTTTTTGATTATGAACTCTTTTTTTTAATTATATTATATTTTATAAATATTAATAAATATATATATATATTTTTATTTTTGTTTAAATAAATCATATGAATATTTTATATAACCCTATTATATATATAACATAGCCTTATTATATAGTTATATTATAACCAACCTTATTATAACTTATAACAATAACGATAACCAGTTACACAACAAAAGAAGCATTCGGAGGTTGACCATGGGATGGATCTGTGTGATGGTCAAGACCAATGGCATTGGTTGATGAAGTGGAATGATGACTTTTCGACGGACAGAGGAGTAAGCAGTAGTGTTATTGGCAGAGGAAGATAGACTGATCGGTGCAAGTGTTGACTAGCGAGGAACGCAGCAACTGAAAGCACGTGATAGGATTTGGACGTGGTCTGTGTAGAAACAAGGATGATACAACAAGTCTGTGAGTAACCAGCCAGATGCAGCTACGGGAAAAGTCATGGCAGGAAGAATCACAGAGTGGTCATAGAGCACTCAAGGTGGCTTCAGGAGTGGCAAACAACTCAAGGCTAGTGGCAGAGATAGATGATCTCGATCATACGATCGTGTGCGGTTTTCATAGGTGATCCAGTCGATGACAATGGTGGTTAGGTTGTGGTTGTTAATAGTGTGTTTGGATACAAACAACGCATGCAGGTACAATGGAAATATTTTTTTAAATTGAATTATATTTTTATTTTTATTTTTTTAATTATTAATGTTTGTTTATAATATTTTTTTATTCTTTTTATATGATATCTTTTTCCCTTTATCTTGATTTTTTTATTTTTTTAATGGCCAAAGGTCTCTGACAAATCAGAGAAACTAGTTGAATGGAGAACCTCCCGCTTCATAGTGAAACACTTGAGTCTTGACGAAAATAATGTTGATGGAGTTTGATGGCTAAAATACGGGATAAAATGTGGCTCTAATACAAATGTAATGACCAAAAGTCATATACACAATGGAAATATTTAAAATACTTCTTAGACAAAGACATCCATTTGTAGGATATTAATTGTAAATTGTATATTGCATAAAATAATTGATGTAGGATGATTACAAATGAGAACGAGGGTCCTGTATATATAGCTAGGTAAGTACCATTTCACGAATAGGCATGTCTATAGAGACATGCCTCTTTGCTTAACTAATTATTATTTAATTACATATTATTATGATTATTATTTATTGTCTATTTTTGTATTTATATTTATTATTATTTCTATATGAATTTATATTCATAACACTGACTGATGTACTATTATGTTTCTTTATGCACTGAAAATTACTTGTTTATGGCAGTATGATGCAGGGATTGTATGTAAAAGAGACTTCCATGAAGTCGTGAAGAAGGCCCGTCTTGGGATTTCCCTTGGAGGCTTTTGGAACCATGGGGATTCATTTGTGGTGTTTGTTGCTAGTCTTGTGCTTTTGGTATTTTGTCATTTATTCTGATTGATTGTGGATTTGTTTATGTCTGGTGTATGGCCATACTATTTTTTTTTTGGTGTCATATTGTTATTAGTTTTCATGGTTTTCTCTTGCTTGCTTCTTGATATTTCCTTTTATGTTTTGAGAGTCTTGGGAATTGGTTGGGAAAGAGGAAAGTTAATGGATCTCGAGAAGATTTGAATGAAACCCAAAAGGTGATGTAAGGCCCAGATGAATGTTAGTGCATGTATAAGGATAGTTGAAGGCAAGAGTGTGACAACAAGTTGGATTGCTTGCGTACATTGGTGTAAATGGACAATGGCAAGGCAATCATGAGAAAAGTAATCAGGAAATGTAAAGTAAATAGATTAGATGTATCAAATGCCTTGGCTATGTTGGGAATCATTGTTGTCAATGTTGTGCATGTTGTGAACAAATAAAGGGAGTTATCTTAACATTGACCTTATGATATGTAGTAATTATGTTGTGATCATGGTTGCTTTATGCTAATGTTTAAATGCATATATCTATGTATTTACATTGTTATCTGAAAGGGTCATCGAGGATCATGATTGTTTTATGTTGATGTTTATATGTATACATGTATGTATGTATGTTGTAGTTTGATAAGGTCACAAGGGGTCATTCTTGTGGAGGAATGATTTCTTATGCAGGTGAATGGCATAAAGAGGTTCCATGTTTATGAGGAATCAAGTGGGAAAAGTAGTCATGACAAATATACAAGGTCAGTATCATGTGGATATGAATTGATATTGTACGCTCATATATGCCTATGTTTATGTTATTGACAGAATATGTTGAGGGATACATCAATGAAATGAAACTAGTGTGGTGTGCAGCATGCTGAGACAAGCATGGATAAGACACTGGAAGCAAGGTTGCTTTGTAGAGACATTGTGGTTTTGGATGTGTGGTATTACCGTTGTGCATATGTTGTATATGTTGTACATGTTACCTCGATGATTTTGTTTGCATGCGTTGTTGTGTATATATAGTGTGTGTACATTTTGTTTATGCAATGTTATGTATAGGGTGGTACAGATAGTGTTGTGTGAATATTTCACATGCATTGTTGGGTATAGATGGTGCTATGTACATGTTCGATATGTAGTGTTCTGTACATATTACTGTGTGCATGATGGATACGCGGTGTTGTGTGCATATGGTGTTGTGTGCATGTTGAATACGTGGTGTATGTACATACGGTGCCATGTACATATTATCTACGCAATGCTATGTACATATGGTGTTGTGTGCATGTTGTGCATGTGGTGTTATGTACATATGATGTTGTGTGCGTGATTGTACATGTGGTGTTGTGTGCATGTGGTGCTGTGTACACGTTGTACATGTGGTGTTGTGTGTAGGTGGTGTTGTGTACATGTCGTGCATGTGGTGCCATATACATGTGGTTTCATGTACATGTCATGCATGTGGTGTTGTGTACATATGGTATTGTGTACAAGTTATACAGGTGGTGTACTATTCATGTGGAATTGTGTACACAGTGTGTAGTTGGTGTTGTGTACGTGTGATGTTGTGCACCCTTTGTGTAGGTGGTGTTATGATGGGACCCAGTCCACACTCCAAGGTATCTCTTGATATAAAGTTTGTCCAGTGCTAATGATGTTTCTGGATTCAGTTGATGATTTGGTGTTTGTTATAGATATGAATAATGGATATTTTTATTGGTAGTTGCAATCATTTAATGTGGCTCGTAAATGTGAACATGCCATGTACTCCTGCCTCAATCCTTGCTTTCCTGCTTGGTATTTTACACAAAACCTTTGGGCCTTCCAGTCATTGTTTGGTATTTCACTCTGCTGTGGGAGCTCTGCGAGGGTTTCTGTCGAAAGGCTCTGTTCTGGTCCTGGTTTCTATGGAAAACTCTGTTTCGGTCTTGGCTACGAACTTATAATAGTTTCCTGGACTTGCCTGTGCTACTAGAAACTAATTTCGTTACTGCATGAAATTGCTTTGAGCTCTGGAGGTTGGTTCGCTTGTATTCTTCTGCACAGTGAGTTATTTTCTCTGTTGTTACTTGGAATCGATGTCTGATTTGGTTTCTTGGGCTACAAGTTGTTCTTTCCTGCTGTTGGCAATGTTCCCTATTATTGTTATAGTGCTAAATTCATTTTATATTTCCGGTTCCTATGTGTACAGGGTTCAAGCAAAATGGCTTATTCGGCTTTACCTCTGGGTAACTTGTTTCTCCTGCTTTATCTCTACATTTTTCTGGTTCAGGGACTAATCAACATCCACTCCTCTTGTCTTAAGTTTGTCTGGTGTTCTATGGCTCTGTTGCATGAGGGTCTTTGTTCAGTCATTCTCCCAGGTGAGTTATATTCTCCCCTCGCTTGGATTATATCACTCTTTGTTTGCTATTAAATGTGGTATATCTAACTTCGTTTTGTTCTAGTTATGCAGGTCGAGGGTTTGACCTTAGGCATGGAGGATTTCAATGATTTTGCTTTTCAAACCCTACAATTCTCTACTGGTAGGCTCTTTCACCACAGTTTGTCGAATTTTTCTTAAGGTTTGTGGTTCTACAGTGGCTACTCCTCGCTATTCGGTTATTGTATATGATTTTGAGTCATTTTCATGACCTGGGCATGCTTCTGTTTACAAATTCCAGTTTGGAATTCTTTCTGGTCTTACTCTTTAGTTTGTCTCGAGGGTTTTCCTAATATCAAACCCTTGACCAGGGTATGTTTGGTCTAGCTGTCGTTGTTTACTCCATTCGGTTTGATGATGTAATATATATATATATATTTAATGGGTTGTGTGTGTGTGTGTGTTGTGTGTGTGTGTGTGTGTGTGTGTGTGTGTGTGTGTGTGTGTGTGTGTGTGTATTAATGTTCTATCCAACTATGTTCTATTTAAGGAAGGAACGAAATTGGTTTAAGATAGTTCGTAATGTATTACCTGCCTTGGTTCATTTAACCAATTCTTGATTTCCATGTTCTTCATTCAAATGTTTCACCGTATGGGCGTTCTCCTGGCTGTAAAATTTACTTGCGTGCTTGTCCATTATGTTGTGGAAATTCCATGTGATCTACAGTACTCTATTTTGTTTTAAGAGAGCAAAAACAACATGCGGTTGTAGGCCTGCACTCTGCTTGTTATTTTTGAATTCGAGTAGACAATAGATAGAAATATAATTACATAGCATGTAGACGATAATACAGATGGATGATGATTGAATTTGTGCTCTGTCTCTTTTATTACTTGTATCCATAAAATGTGGTGGGCCCCAATATTGCAGCAATAATGTTGCAACTCCCAGGACTCCCTTCTTTAATTTTATCAACCCGGTAGTTTGTAACAAACTTGGAAGCGACGGTGCTGTATGCACAAGTACTAGCTCTTGCCGCAGCTGTCACTTGGTCAGCTGGCACAAGTCCGCTAGGGGCTTAAGCCAACTTCTATGAGCTCTTAGAAGAAGCCTTTTAACTGATGGATGAAAGCTAACTCAAAGGAAGCTAATCTACTTGCAGCAAGAAGTGAAAAGCGAAAAGGAAATGCAAACCCTAGCAAACCCTAATTCTACCAGCTAGAACTACTGATGCAAGAAGGAAGATGCAAGCTACTGAAAGAGATGCCATTGAATTCTACGAAGACGAAATGCATGTATCTAAGCTATGACTACAGCAGAATCTGAAAGAACCATGTTTTTGTATTTTTGAATAAGTTGTCACAATTATCATGCATGCAATTTAACTATTTTTTACTGTGTAGAGGTGGATCAAGGAGGAGGAATGCTTGTGATCCAGGTGGATATTGGTGGCCACCCACTAATTCCACGTGGATCCCCTATAGTGCTTCTTTCAGTTCTTTCAGTTTCCTTAATTATAGCACAGTTTACTATTTTTAGCAGTTTTTCGGGTCCTAAACTTCTGGAGCCGTTTTGAGGCCCTAAACGACGTTTTTTGGGAAATCTACCGCCAACGATTTTTCTATCTAAAAATCGTCTTTTCTGTCATAGTAACTCGGAGAGATATTTCCAACGGGCTATCATGCGGGTCAAACGGAGATAAGACGACCAATTCGCGACCCCGGGAAGTTGATGTACCAACTTACCCAAAAACGAGGCCCACAATTTGGTGTTTCATCTTCCAGGGTTAGGTTTTGGAATGTGAAGGGTTTTTCCATTGTCTCTCAACAATAAATAGGCCTTCGAGCCTCATTGTAACACAGTTCAGAGGCATGTAGCCACACATCTCTTCTCAGAGATAAGCTACCATCGCCCTAGCTAGTTTATTTCCATTTATGGTTGTAAGCAAATTTCAGTATTTTACATTAATGAAATGAAGTATTATTTCCGCTGCATCTTTGTGTATGTGGTTATCTCTGTAATTTGTTGCATTCATATTTAAGTCTCGATCAGTGGTATCAAAGCGGTCTATTTTTTCTCGGTTTTTCTTTGCATGTCCCCAACGAGGTCGAGATATAAGGAGTTAGGGCTTGAGCTAGTCAAACCTTTGCAAGACCAGCGTTGCAAATCCCGACGGCCTCCCATGGCGGATGAGAAGAAAGACGAGGGAGCAGGAGATCCTATCAAAATCTTGCTCGAAGAAGCCCTCGAGCGACAATGGAATGCGATGATGGACAAATTTGCCCAAATCCTTCAGCGGCTACACAAAAGTGACGCATCGGCTTCCAGCAGCTACTCTGGAAATGCCACGCCCTTTAAGGTACAGGTTAATTTTGAAATCCCCATATTCGAGGGTCAGATAGACACAGATGCTGTAGATAAATGGTTAAATCTGCTAGAGGGTTATTTTTTTGTTCATGAATTTTCAAGTCGGGAAAAGATTGTTTTCGCTCTTCTCAAAGCAGCCCATTACGTCAAGGACTGGTGGGAAACCTACTGCGAGCAGAAGGATGAAATTACAAGCTCGCTATTTTCAGCCGCACCCACCTGGAATTCATTCTGGGAGGCCATTAAGGAGCAATACTACCCTGTTGGAAGCTATGAGGATGAATACATAAAGTGGACCACGCTGCGGCAGGGAAGGGATCAAGATGTGCCGGAGTTCAACAATCTTTTCCATACCCTTCGCACGAAGTTGGGTATCAAGGATTCGGAGCAGCATTTGATACTCAAATACCGTGGCTGCC
>APFE031356966.1:0-16443 GCA_000404065.3 Pinus taeda | reverse complement strand
CCATGGAGATTCGCCCATTTATTATACATGTAAATTTAGGGGGTGTTCTTAAAATTTTCCCTGACTTATAGTATTGAATTTAACATACTAACACTTTATAACAATGAACTAACAATCTTCATGATGAAAATAGCAATATGGAATATTTATCTGCATAATGAAAAAGGCAATATGGGAGATTCCAATCACATTCCAAGGCATTTTTTAAAATGTGGACATGAGAAAAGGTTGTTGTGGAAGGTGTTTTTTGTATATGGGAAATTGCTTGATCATTGTGTGTAATCCTAATGTTGATAGATATGTCTACTAAGTGGTTCCAGTTAATGGGACATTGATTTGAGCGTTCAATATATTTTTATTTTTTATCAAAGTATTTTTTTGTTGTAATTGCGTTCTTCAATTTATGCCTTACGGCGTTTCCTTTGCAACATCTAGTGCCAAACGCAGTATAATTTTAATATTAAATAATAATTTATTAAAAAGAAAATTCACCCAACAACGTATAACTTGTCATGAAAACTCACTTCAAAGCCCTTTAATGTTAAAACCAAATAACTTTATAACTTGTCATGCTATGACCTAATATCAGAATTTTAGAATTATCATAGATCTCGCATATTGTAATTGTCATGTGACTATGATATCTACTAATCCCGAGGTTCTGATATAAAGTTTGGAGTATGCTAAGAGTATGTTATATCGGGAATTTTAATATATCGCAGGATTAAAAATAATGGCATCGGGGAAATTTTAAATGGGTTTCGATATGTTGGGCTAGAATCCCAATAAAAATATTTTATTATTTGTTATTTTGTTTGATTCTATATAAAGGGTAGTTTAAGTGTTTTGTAGGATGATTAATTAGATTATTAATTAATTAAATTAATAAATTTTTCAATATTATATTAAATAATTATATATTATGTTTTTTTTTTAGTTTTGATCGTTAAAATTTTCAAATTTTGGAGAAACGTCATTTACAAATTGTGCAACCAAATGAGATGAGACAAGAACTGATAGAAAGCTAGCGAAAAGTCGAACGCAATGAAGCAATCAAAAGAAAAATCTAGAGAAAATACAAATTTGGCAAAATTTTAAGACACTTAACCAAAAGAAAATATTAAAAGGTCATTTAACCAAAATTTATGAAAAGGGTCTCCATTATTTGAAAAAAATAAGTCAAAAATGGGGATGTTGAGTTTTCACCTCAATAATGGCGACACGTGGGGAAGAACCAAATATCTATGGTTAAAAAGATAATGAGCTTCACTTTACCCAAAGATTAAAATTGAGGAACTCTATTAAACCTTCGAACAATAAAATATTTTAGATGGGTCTCACATTAATGAATTAAGCAATATGAGTTCAAAAAGGTAAGTACTCAAAGCGCAATGAGTATAGAATCATGAATCCAAATTTTGGGAAAATTTTATTATTTAAGATTAATTCGTATGAGAAATAGAAAAAGGTACATATAGGAGTTTTTGATAAAGCAGATATCCATCAATATTAATGATCTTTGACATCGCTTCACTGCCAGTGAGCCTAAACAATACCCTGATCATGTTGTCTTTTATGTCATACAAGAATAGCCCCACTGCCAACAAGTGTCCATGACCCCGACAAGTTTACTTGTATTTCCCATGCTTCCCCTTTTGATCACCCTTTTGATAAGCACATTTGTGAGCTATGTTTATGATGTCCCTGAGTGAAAGAGGTGGGATGATAAAAGAGACTTAAGAAAATGGATACAATATTTCAATAATGTTGACTTCATAGCCTTCCTTGCTACTATCAATTCGAAAGCTTTTATAAAGTGGAGGGATGGGAAGGATCCATTGAGTTAAACTTAGGTTAGTTCTTTCCTTGAAAAATGTGAACTATATCACTTAGAAAGGATGTGTGTTCCTCCATGAAAAATATTTAAAGCAAGAGGGATTTAGGATTCCATAAAGATATACCTTTAATGGTAAATGAAACTCATTGAAATAAACAAAGTACAAATTTCCCATATCTGCCAACCAGTGTTGGGTGAGAAAAATAAATTCCTTCCACATAAATATTGACGGTATCACCAAAATCAAACCATAACAAGAAAATATATATATAATATTATATATATATAAAAAACAAAAACAAAAAAAAGAGGAGGAAAGAAACAAATTGTCAAATAAGAAGAAGAAGAATGAAGGGAAAGCCCAAATTAAAAAACAACTCCAATAAGACTAACTATAAAATTATCTCAACAAAAGAGTGAAAAAAGACAACCATGAGTGTGTTCATCTTATGTTAAGATTTTATTTAAATGTCATCTTGCAAAGTTATAAGAAATTAAGCTCTCAAACCGTAAGGTGAATAATAGTCATAAAAGATAATAAGCTAAATAAGAAGTTTCCTCCTTTGCAAATTTTCTTGTTTCAAGGCAAGGCCTGCATATAATCATCTTAACAATTTTCTGATAAAATCAATGCTAATGAAATAAACTAAAAGGTTCAGGGACTCCCCAATTTAGTTGATTATATGAACATCATAACAACTCTTCCAAAACTCTGAGGCAAAAAAACAAAGACAAAACAAACAGAAGTGAAAGAGGAAAGCAACAAACTGCAAAACTGTCAAATAAGAAGAAGAAGAATGAAGGAAAAGCCCAAATTAAAAAACAACTCCAATAAGACTAACTATAAAATTATCTCAACAAAAGAGTGAAATAAGACAACCATGAGTGTGTTCATCTTATGTTAAGATTTTATTTAAATGTCATCTTGCAAAGTTATAAGAAATTAAACTCTCAAACTGTAAGGTGAATAAAAGTCATAAAAGATAATAAGTTAAATGAGAAGTTTCCTCCTCTGCGAATTTTCTTGTTTCAAGGCAAGGACTGCATAAAAGCATCTAAACAATTTTTTGATAAAATCAATGCTAATGAAAGAAACTAAAAGGTTCAGGGAATCCCTAATTTAGTTGATTAGATTAACATCGTAACAACTCTTCCAAAACTCAAAGGCAAACAACAAAGAGAATGAGCACCAAATATGAGCCATAGAAGTGCAAAATAATTTTGGGAGACCTGCAAAACGGAGATATATATCAGTAAAAACCAAAACAAAAACTTTAAAGAAACAGAAATAGATGAAAATGGGCATACAAAACTTACCATTGGAGAATTTCGTTAAAATTTTACCTGAGAGATATCAAGTTTCTCCATCAAAGGATAACATCTTCATATGATTGGAATTAAAAGCATGAAGAAGTGGCTTTCAATGTAGTTTTCATTGGCCCAAAATCATAGCTTATTAAATCTAAATTAAAGCAAGCACTAAAACTAGAAAAATGATGTCTTGTGTTTAAGGAGTTGGAAGAAGAAATCAAATCCATCAGAAATGATAATACATATATGTTTTTTTATGAATTGCAGTGGGAATTGTTCTCTTTATATTTCAAATTTCATATCTATCCATGATTTTCATAAAATTTTGAAATTAAAAACCAAGTCCCAACCTATGCTGTACTTACGTGTGTATGGAAAGGTCTTGAAATTTTGCATGCTAAATATGGAGCGATATATCAAACATTTAAACAAAAGAGAATTCAAACATGAATTAACCATGATCCATTACCTTCGTACGTTCTGAATTTACTTACTAGCTAGCTGCTCAAGAATTCCTTTTTCTTTTCCTTGTCACCCTTCTTCATTTCTTAGATATGTCAAGGAACTAAACCCCTCTTATATCACTTTAAATGAAAAGATGTCAAACCACGAGAGACTTGCCACATTAGATTTTGGAGTGGAGATATCGGGAATGGATTTGAAATAATGTTACGATATTCCAATGCCTCGAAATGGAAATGCCTAACATAAACATTATGACTTACAAAGGCTCTAACATAATATGTTCTAATAACAATATTTAAATATAAAAGAAAAGATCTATCGGGAAACTAAATTTTGGCAAGGTAACATCTCATACCAATTTTAGAAGAGGTCCCCAGATGGGAGGCACCGATAAATAATGTGCCAAACGTAAGTGCTCTGTTAAACAATATTTCCAAAAATGTCTTAATGAACAAAACTCTGATAAACAAAGTCTTTGCTTGATAAATGTTTTGGGTAGAATTAACTTTCTACTTTAATTGAATTACACTTCCAATATAAGAAGTACTGATATGGATTTAAACTTAATTGTTTAATTCAAAAGAATAGTTTATCAAAGGACGCATGGGCCAGGCATGTGGGGAGAGCGATGGAGGAGTCGGCGAGGGTTTGGGCGCAGGTGCATAGGACGGAACCAGGGCCAGCCAGGCCGAGGGCTTAGGGCAACAGTAAAGGATACCGGTTTGAGTTGAAGCGAGGATCAGCACCCCGGTGGATAGCGACAGGAAGAAGGGAAGTTGGAGGTTGGGATCAGCGCAGGGTTGACAGCTGGGAGTCACAACGTTGAACATAGTAACAGGGGTTTTACTGAGGATAGGAGGCAGGATCATTGTGTTGGCAACAAAATCGAACGGTGAGTAACCTTGTGAACCCTCACAGTAACCATGGTTAACCCTAGCGAACTCGTGGACCTAGACCCGGCAATGGAGGATATCCTATCGGTCTAGGGGAAAGACCCAACAGCCCAGAACATTGAACGATACTTTGGAGTGCCAGAAATTCTAAGTTCTGAACCTCTTTCACCGGAATTGCTAAGGATTAGCCAGTCCTCTCTTCACTCGGCCAAGAAGTTGGAAGGGAATGACTATTTTCACCAGGAAGCCAAGGATCTGCAGCAGACAAGCAAGGCGGGCGGAAATGAATTGCATGAAGGCCCACGACATTTCCTCCTAGGCAGCAAAGGGAAACCCCCATCCATCGGACCGGTTCTCTCTGGAGGCTTAGAGGATATCGTTAATTTTGGTTCAAGCACGGGGCAAAGGACTGAAGGGGGTTTCGGAAGGGTTTCAGCCGTTACCAGGGCATCCATAGCCAAAGGTCAGGGTAGTCCCAAAAGGATTGAAGGACGGAGGGAAGATGAGTTTGAAGGACTTCCAGACCCATGAAAGAACCCTTCTAGATCAGCATTCGGGTCTCAGGTACTAAATCAATCCATAGCAGAGCCCTTCAACTACTCTATAAGAAATTCATTTCTAGCCCCTTTTGAGCAAAGGATTTCCCCTTTGAATCCCGGCCTGGAACAGCAAGAAAGGAACGAGACAAACAAGGAAATAAGGGAGGAGGATGTCGGGACAAGGAAAAAAGGAGAGAAAAAAAAACAGAGACTAATCAACTCGAAGGATTTGGAAGGGAATCTGGTTTTGGGAATGGACGTGCAGATTGAAGAGGCCCTGGAGGTGGTTGAATGCACCTTGGTCGGCAAGGCGAGGGGAAAAATTTCACTTCCAACTTCATCAAAGCATGGGGGGAAAAAATTGGTAGTCCGACCTCATTAGAGGATTCGAGGTTTCGACTCTAGCAAAGGGCTGGTTCATGGTGCGTTTTGAGCATAAAGAGACGGCCGATTGGGTGGTCGAAAAGAATTGGGCCTTCGGGAACATCCCTGTTCTTTTAAAAAAATGGAGTCCGTTGTTTGATGTTGTTCATGAGAAAACAGATGTCTTTCCGGTTTGGGTGAGGGCACCAGGGCTGCCTTCCTTCCTCTGGGTTGAATCCATTTTCAAGGCAATAGGGAACAAGCTGGTTACATTTTTGGAAGCGGACATGTCCTTCAAGCAAACCTAGAATAAGGCTATGGCGAGGATTCTTGTCAGCCTAAATCCAAGCGGAGGACTAGCAAAGAAAATCAATCTCCAGTACAAAGATTTCGTCTTCGAACAGATCCTGGACTATGAATATTTGCCCTTCAGGTGCCATAAATGCCACGTCTATGGTCATTTGGCCAAGGAATGCCCCTTAGGAAGGCGACAGAGACAATTCCAGAGGACATTAGCTCAATTGGAGAAGGCTTCTCGTCACAACCAGAATTTCCAGAGGAAGGAGGCTTCAGTACATCAGATAGAAGAAGAAATGGAGATGGATTTTCATCAGGGGGGGCAGGCATCGAATGTAGTAAACCAAGATCCTCAGCTCAGAAGGGCAGACAAAGATCTCAAGCTCGGGGGCGCAAAAGCAATTATGGAGATCATTGTGGAAACGCCAGCAACTCAAAATCCCATCGAGAGCGAGGGCGCAAAGGCTATGTGCTTAGATCCAAAATTTTCCCCTATTCTCAATTCAGAAATAAATAGAGATTGTTTGGTCCCTGAATCTCCTTCAAAAAATTTCATTTCTGATATCAATGAATTAATTGAAAGTCATGAAAGAAACACAGTGGAAAACTGCATTGAAATCATCTCGGCCGCAATCCCCTCCTTAGATCTGAATTGTGAGGGTGCTTCCACTAATCCAATCCACCCGGCCCATCATCCTACTTGCCCATATAATCTTAGATCCTTGGACAACAAACCGGATCCCTTAGATACTGTGGGTGGTATTGGTCTGTCCCCTCCTCTGAGTCTGAAAAGAAAAAAAAAGGGGAAGGAAATCTAATCTCTCCATAACCCAGATAAAAGCAAAACATGATGTGGCAGATGGGAAGCAACAGTCAATCATTGGGGCACTTAGAGCGGTGCAGGCCCCTGAAAATGTTCCGAAATGATTCTTACATCATGGAACTCCAGGGGTTTGGCTAGTAAACCCAAAAAACTGGCTCTTAGGGAGATGGTCATGAATTCTAAACCAGATATCCTTCTACTTCAGGAGACCTTGGGGAATGGAGCATAAGTAGAATCGGTGCTAAATTCCCTCCTTCCAGGCTGGAAATTCTCGGCTATGGACTCAGAAGGACATTCAGGTGGACTGGCGGTAGGATATAGGGAAGGGAGAATCCAGATAAGGAACCAATGGGGCATGAAGCAAGTGATGGGTGTGGAATTTCAATCCCCCGAATTCGAATTTCCATTAACAATCTTAAACATATATGGGCCCTGTCAGGGGAGGGTGGCCTTTTAGAACGATCTGATGTCTAATTCGACTCTGAAGAGCAAATACATGGTGCTAGGCGAAGATTTAAACTTCTCAATTGGAAGAGCGGAGGCTTGGGGTCCCTCGGCTAGGGAAGATTCGCTGACAGATTTCTTCCAAAATCTCTTAATCGCCAACAACCTAATTGATGTTAATCTTATTAAGTTAAAGCCGACTTGGAGGAACAGGAGAGTAGGAGAAGCAAGAGTGGCAAAAAGACTGGACCGTTTCCTCATTAATGAAGATTTATCCTCTACGATCCCAATGTTTCAGCAATGGGTTGAAGAGGGAGGGTCTTCAGATCACTTCCCAGTTTATTTAGAACTCTCTAAACCTCCTCCAAAGCCGCCAGCACCCTTCAATTTGAATGCATCTTGGTTGCAAGAAGATTCTTTCATCAAATTATGCAAAGAAACATGGAGGCATCCTGACAATAGTACCTCAGAGGACAAAGGGTTCCTATTCATGGAAAACCTCAAAAGACTGAAGAAAGAAACTATAATATGGGCGAAGGACAAGAAGGAAAAACAGAACGAGGAAATAACCCGGATAAGTGAGGAACTTCAAAAGCTGGAAATTATAGAGGAGGACGGATACGCATCATAGGAATCAATAGAGAGGATCCTCCACCTTGAGAAACTCAAAAATCAAATCCTTCTGGCAAAAGAAGAGGAATGGCGGCTCAAGAGCAGAGCGATCTGGCTTAAAGCAGGGGATGAAAACACAAGTTTTTTCCACAATTATGAAAAAGGGAGGAAGTCTACAAACACTATCTGGAACCTAAAAAATTAAGAAGGAAGGGAGGCAAAGACATTTGAATCTCTGTCAGCATTAGGGCAAAGTCATTTCCAGAATTTATTTGCAGACCAAGGAGAGGTCACCATCGCTGAGGTTATCAAAACAGCGCAATGCTTCCCAAGGTACGTGGAGGAGGAAAAAGCAGAGGATCTGTTAAGGCCAGTAACAAAGGAGGAAGTTGAAAGTGTCATAAAATCTATGGCAAAAGAAAAAAGCCCTGGGCCGGACGGATGGACCATAGAACTCTTTCTCCATTTCTTCGATCTGATTGGAGTAGAAATAACTGAAGTAGTAGAAGATTCCAGGAAGAAAGGAGAGGTTTATAGTCCTTTCAATGCAACATGTATAGCCCTCATCTCGAAGAAGGAAGTTCCTAAAACATTTGAAGACTTCAGACCAATTTCATTATGCAACAATATATACAAGATTATTGCAAAGGTGATCGCGATCAGAATTAAACCAATTATGTCAAGGCACATTTCAATGGAACAATTCGGGTTTTTAAATGCAAGACAAATACATGAAGCTATCGGTGTAGCACAGGAGGTATTGCATAGTGTTAAGCAGAAGAACAAGAAGGGTGCAGTTATAAAAATTGACTTATCCAAAGCTTATGACCGGATTAATTAGATATATATCCGTCTGCTTCTAACTCATTTAGGTTTCAAAACAGATTTCATCGGCTAGATCATGGGGTGTATTACAAATGTCAGCTATGCAGTCCTCATCAACGGTGCAGCCACTCCTTTTTTCAAAGGACAGAGGGGATTGAGGCAAGGCTGCCCCTTGTCCCCTCTGCTCTTTCTTTTAGTAGCAGAAGGGTTAAGCCAGATGATTCAAAAGGACAAAAGGGAAGGTAAGGTAAAAGGTATCAAAGTAGCTATCAACCTATACATTTCTCATCTCCTTTTTGTTGACGACATTTTGGTTTTCACAAATGGAGAATCTAATGAAATAAAGGAATTAAAAAACATTCTTGATCTATTCTTGAAAGCAACTGGAATGCAGATAAACTCCAGGAAATCTCAGTTAATAGTGGAAGGACTAGACAAACAAGAAAGTGCACAGAAGCATTCGTTCTTTCCTTATCAAACGAGTAATATGGAATCCCCTTTCAAGTATCTAGGTTTCTGGCTTAGACCAAATGCATATAAGAAAGAGGATTGGAACTGGTTAATCGCCAAAATAGAAGCCAGAATCTCTCATTGGAGCTACAAATGGTTGTTCAGAGCTGGGAGATTGACTCTAATCAAAGCAGTACTATTGGCCATCCCAAACTACTGGGCAGCACTAACATGGGTTCCTAAAAGTATCTTGGAGAAAATAAGGAGAATTTGTAGCAGATTTCTATGGGCTGGCTCAAAGGAGAACTCTGTCCTTCCATGGGTTGCCTGGGAGAAAGTGGCAAGGCCAAAAGATTGGGGAGGATGGGGGATAAAAAGTCTTCCTGACTTCAGCCTCTCACTCACTGCAAAATATGGCTGGAGACTTATAAAGATGGAAAATTTATGGACAAGAGTGGTGAAAAGGAAATATATAGACACAGCTCCTTTAGAAGAATGGATTAGGAGCCCAGCAAAGAAGAAGAAGAATGTCTCAGTGATATGGAAAGCAACTGTGGAGTCCTTCAAAGTGATCGAACAAGGACTGGCATGGAAGATGGGAACAGAAGGAATTTAAAGATAGGGAGGGACCCGTGGGTAGGATGCAATGAAAATTATGCTTTATCCCCCAGGTTAATCAGGCACTTAGAAATCAAAGGCATACTCTCCTTAAATCAGGTGGAAAAATTTGGTCACTTAACTATGTGGGACAAGCTTGGAAAAATGGAGAAGATCTAGAACTAGAGCAAAGATGGTGGAATGAATGGAATTCATATACTCAAGAACTTTGCAGATCAAACGCCAGATTAAAAGACAACATGGATCAGCTGATCTGGGCCCATGCAGAAACTAGAGAGTACTCTCCAAAAAGTGGATATAAATTCATCATGTCTAGGAAAGGATGGGGAACCCCAGAATGGTGGCCGAAGCACTTATGGAAGCTCAAATGTCCGGCAAAGGCTAGACTTTTCTTTTGGTGTACTTTAAAAAGAAAAATTCCAACTTGGGACATCCTTCAGTCAAGGTACATGCATGGTCCAGGGAGATGTACCTTATGCAAGTCTGAAGCGGAATCCATCAACCATCTCTTCCTAACTTGTTCAGAAACCAAAAAGATATGGGGGGAGGCAGAGAAATTGATGAACAAAAGGGTGGAATGGGCAGGTGAAATTCTAACAGAGGTTTGGGCAAAATGGTGGCAACAATATCCCAAAGGGAATATGTGAAACCTACCCCTCATTATATGTTGGGGGTTTGGATTGCTAGAAACAGGAGTATTTTTCAGGATAAGGAAACTCCGGCAGCTGTCACAGCAATCCAAAGTGTCTCCATCTACTCGAGTATCCCAGAACCATAGGAGAACAAATCTCAAAGACAAAACAAAGCTTTCCACATTAAAGAGGGCACTCCCTGGGCTTTTTTTGATGGTGCATCACAGAACAATAGGGCAGGAGCTGGAATAGTCATCCATGTAAATGCAAACCATATCCTCAAAGCCTCAGTTGGACTAGGGACAGGATCAAACAACTTTGCAGAAATGTCAGCTTTGAAGTTACTTCTCTATTGGCTCATTCAAAGGAACATCATCATAATTCAGATCTTTGGAGACTCACTTAACGTTATCAATTGGGTCAATGGGAAAAGTTCATGCAAAAATCAAACTCTGAAATCATTGTTGGAAGAAATGTTGGTATTAAAAACATTCTTTAACAGTTTCTCTTTATATCATATTTACAGGGACATAAATGATTCAGCCGACAAACTTTCTAAGGATGGTTTGTAGCAGAATCTGGGCAGCTGGAAAATCGTAGAAGAAAACCAGGGACAGATTCATACTTCGGATCAGCCGCCTCATACATGTTCTCAATGACAGCTTCTCAACATTTTGATTTTATGTCATACTTATTACACAGACTTTATTATGAAATTTTGGTACAAAAACTGCAGTTTTGGACACCTCAGAACCTATTTATTTTTGTAAGGGTTGTTCTCCTCGTTTGAGGAGACCCGCTTATATGATGTTTTTTGCTGCCCTCTTTTTGAAAGGGTTGTTATGGTACATGGCTGGACAGTCTAAAGCAACTGGTCTATTTTGTTTTCAGCTGTTTTTTTTTAGATCAGATGGTCCCTCCTGAAGGTAGGACGTTTTTTGAT
The DNA here is from genome assembly GCA_000404065.3 of Pinus taeda. Classification (NCBI taxonomy): domain Eukaryota; kingdom Viridiplantae; phylum Streptophyta; class Pinopsida; order Pinales; family Pinaceae; genus Pinus; species Pinus taeda. Next base: position 5,391 of record APFE031356966.1, on the reverse strand, counting down.
TGCATGTGCAGTCAAACAGCAGCAACTGAAATGCACAAGCATATGCAATGTAAATTTTTATTTCCTTAATAAAAAGTTCGCTTTTTCTTCGGTATAAAAAAAAAAAAAAAAAAAAAAAAAAAAAGGAGTACTAATATATAGAATATTAAAGGGAAGCGAGATCTCGAAAAAACAGAAAACCATAGATTTTTATAAATAAAACTTGCCATATCAATTATGCTCGATATCGAATGCCATTTAATGCATGACGTGGAGCTATTGTATATTGGGCATTCAAATATCGGAGGTAATCCATATCATAAGAGTTTTATAGAATGACTTTGATAGCTTCCGTTCTGATAAGGAAATCACCTTAAAGTTTTGTGAAATTGATTTCAAGAGCACTTACATTTGTCTGTAAAATAGGCTTCCGAGAGAATCAAAGAAAGAGGTAAGAGCTTCGATAAACAAGACTTATGAAATGAGAACAATTTTCTAATAGACAATTTTCCGATAAATAAAGCCTTTGCTGTTAAAATTCTTTCAGCAGAATTCCTTTTTGGAGATTTAATTGATTTTCACTTCGGACTTTGGAAGTACCATTATAAATATTTCTTGTAAATATTTCAAATAAGATTTCCGATAAAAGGAAACCTAAAATTAATATTGGATAAAAACATAATATCGGAACTCAGATATGATAATAGTTCAATATGACTTCTATGAGATTCTGAGATTGAGGAATTTGAGCAGAGAAATAAAATAGGCCTCGTGGATCTCAAAGACAAATCTCAGAATGTGTTTTCAAATACTTTTGATATAACATAAACCCTAAGAGCCTGATAAGCCAAAAGGTCTAAAATCTCGAGGAAATATATCAAAAAGTGAAAAACAAAAGATAGGGATTCCAATAATTACCAGATAGAGGCCCTGAATCAATTCAGAAGAAGAAATGAGACTAAAGCGGATGTAAAATGAATGAGTGAAATGGAAAGGTTTTAACTCAACCGACAAATGTAAGATTTAGAATGGGCAGAGGTGGATAGGAGAATTTTATAACTTGTTGTAAGATTATTTGTGTGATTTTACTTTGCTTATGACAAAAATGAATAAGAAAGAGTCAAGAATTTCATTTCAGCTACAACAACGAAAGACGGAATTATAATTATTGTCTCATATCGCTAAATTCACAAAGAAAAGAAAATATGTAGAGAAGCATTAATTCATAGCAAAAAGCAGAAGTATTTCTAATAAAAAAAGAAAAATACTTCCCTGAACATGTTTATAACTCAGAAAAAATTGGTTGCTTGCATTATTCTAAAGCTAACTAGATTTGCTTGAAAAAATCAAGTCTCCAAATCAAGCTAATGAAGATCTCGAATAATTTTGTCTGCAAGATTACCTCATGAATCTTCAAGTTCTCCCATGCATTTCTCAAAATTTGCATATGTTTAAATTCATCTACTTATTAAAATGTCAAGTAATGAGCTATCAATATGCAACCAATTCATATTTACATTGAGGGACAAGAGTGAGAAAAGTGATTATATAGAAACATTTGTGAATTGAAAATTGAATTTCTCAAGAGCGCTTGATTGTAAAGATTGTTTGAAACTTCACACTTCCTGGTTTTTCTTTGCAAGTTTCAAAAATGTGATGAAGCTTCACTAAAAAGAATAAGCAAGTGTAGCATAAGCATAATTTGAGAAATCATACTTTCGAACACTCTTTGTTAAAGAATGGAGTAAATAATAAGGAAGCAACATAGGCTCGTTATACATTTATTAAAAATCCGCAATAGTGAAATAATTCAAACATAAAATGAATTTAGCCTAATCTATTCTAAATCCTAACTACATGAAACATGACTAGGTATAGTCATACTTCCAACGTAACCATTCTAACATTTTATTTCTTGCATGTATGTACAAGACAAACATCAGTAACAAAAATATAATTACAATTACCCAACAAAAATAAATATGAATGTAGAATGTACATTTATTACTAACATATTTACAAAAGATGGTTTACTTACAAACATTCCCTCCTCGAAAGATTCTTCTAACCAAATCTTTATGGGATCATAAAAATAAGGATGAATATTCATTGGAGAAAGGAAAAAGCTAACTGGGAGAGAGGTAGAACAACCATTAATGTATGTACATAAGACAAACCATTAGCAATATTCTGAGAACATGAAACCTTCAAACATCTTTGAAATGGATCGATGAAATTTGGATGAGAACTTAATGAATCTATCAGAAGATCATTGGTTAAACTAAGAGGCTGGACAATTGAATCAATGTACTCGAAATTGAAGAATCATGTTTACAATGCACTCTAGAAGGAAAAGTAAGTTGATAAGACATAACCATCAAATGGAATTGGAAAGTTAACAACCCTTGATGGCCATAATCTAAATTTTGAGATTTCACTCCACCTTCTAGTAATACAAATTGCAAATTTTCAACACTTAATTGCTCGATATGCCAACAAATGACTTCTAAAAATTGAAAAATGTAAACATAAAACAAATTTGAAAGCGACCAAAATAGATGAAGGAAAAACAATAAAATCAAATCATAGGTTAGACTATTGTATTTTTTTTTTTTACAGAAACGGTTATGTGATTTCATTAGATTTTTGGCAAAAAGCCACAATTCAAATTACAGAAAATGGAGCTGATTTCTGAGCGCCTCTCCAACAAGAGGGACATAGCACATAAGCTTATGAGTCGCCATTTTTTACATTTTATAATGTGATCTATTGATGTTGCTTTCCCGAGCTTGTGAATGCATACAAACTGATTCAATAAAATGCAATAAAACATGGAATATTAGGGGATTGGATCCCATGAGGTTTCTTTGTCTCTGAGAATAATCCCAGCAGATAGTTGGGCTACCTTGTTTGCCTCAATGTCTGCCTCTTTGTTGTTTACTCTCAGTACATGGAAGAATTTCAAATTCAGGGGCTTTGTCATGTCTTTGATCCTTGTAATCGTCCTTGCAAGACACAGATCTGCTAGATTAGAATTGGTCACCATTGCTTTGATGATGACCTGTGAATCGCCAAAGACATTTGCCTCCTTGTGGCCCAACTCTTTGAGTAGTTTGATCCCTTGAAGAAGGGTCATCGCTTCTACTTGCATGCTTGACGATTGACCCAGTCCCCAAGCATATCTATGGATAGAAGTTTCTTCTGAGTTTATTATGAGCCCTCCTGCACCAGCAATTCATGGGTTTCCCTTGGCTGCCCCGTCAAAGAAGAGAGAAGGAAGTGTTTGCTTGGAAATCTAGGACTGAAATTCTTCTTCATTTTTTTTGATTTGCCAATCTCTGGGAAAGATAGGTATGGTGGTCGATTTTTGGAATTAGAGATTGAGTATAGCACCCAACTCGATATCTTGCTAACATAGATTTGTATCATCCCTTTTGTCCCTCTGAAATTCATTTAACTGACATTTTACTGTATTTGCAACAAGTCTGAAATCTTGTTCTTTATTTCTGAATATCCTTCTATTCCTCTCTAACCATATTTGTCGGCTGATGAATTTAGGAAGAGCAGTCCAAGCTGCTATGATTATTTTGTTTTTTGGATTTGGGCCTAGGTATCTAGCTAGCCATCCAGCAAACAAGTCTGGGACGGAACAGGGGAAGATGAACTTAAAATTCCAGGTTCCAAGAAGCTCTTGCCAGATAAGGCCTGTGAATTTGCACTCTAGCATGAGATGAAAGGTGGTTTCTGGCTTTTCTTTGCATAACGTGCATATTGAAGGACCGAGAAAGCCCCTCTTCTGTAACCTGTTATCTGTAAGGATTTTTTGGTGGCAGAGCAGCCAACAAAAATGGTCGATTTTTGGAATAGAGGGAAATTTCCAGATACCAATCCAAGGAGCAAGGTTAGGAGGGACGTGGGGTCTTTCCACGCGCTTGGAGTAGCCCAAAGCAACCGCGAATCCATCCCGATGCAGACCCCAGCCTCGCATGTCTTTCCTCTGAGCGTGGGTAGGAGGCAGCCCATGCAAAATGTTAAAGAACGATGCGTAGTCGTTTTGCAGTGGAGGTGGAACCGGGAGCTACTTTCAACCAGACCAGCAGTCACCGCTCAAGTTCGAAATATCCTACAGCATTTTGATGTTGGCGTCCTTCATCCAATTCCTTAGCTCGATCATGGGGTTCGATTCTGCCAGCGGGGGCCTGTTCATGATGTAGTCATCCCACAGGTTGATATATGGACCATTCCCAGGTATCTAGAAGGTGTGTGCATTTATCAGTGGGGCTGCTTTGTTATAGAGCATGCTGAAGGGTGTTCTGAGATGGGATTTGGGCTGATCCAAGCATCAGAGTCTCTGTCCTCTAAAGTATTTTTTCCACAGTGCTAAATGCACCCAACCTGGTTTGGGAGCTATGATTTTCCAAATCAACTTTTCCCCCATGGCTAAGTTTTGAGCACAGAGATCTTTGAAATTCAGCCCTCCCTCCTGAAGCGGCTTGGTGACAATTCCCCAGTTGACTAGAGGGATCTTCTTTTCGTTTTGCTTGCCTCCTTTCCAAAAAAAAATTGTGATTAGCTCCTCTATCTTCTTGAGGATACCCACAGGTACCAAGAGAACATAGAATTGGAATAGAGGAAGGCTATTGAGTAGTGCTTTGATAAGCATTGTTTTGCCAGCAATGTTGAGCAAGGAGGATCCCCAGGCCTACATTTTATATTTGAATTTCTCTATCTGAGGAGCCCAGTCTTTGCTCAAGGTCCTCTTGTAGAAGATGGGAAGGCCAAGATATTTGAAAGAGGTCCAGTTGGAAGAGGCAGCAAAACCTAGACATCTGGAAATGGAGATTGCGGATGAGGGAGAGATATTCCAGCAGTAGATATGACATTTGCCCTTATTTAATTCACTGCCTAAGACTTCACAGTAATCTTCCAACACTTCTTTAAATCTGGCAACTGAAAGTGGAGTTGCAGCTCCCAGCAGCAAGGTATCATCAGCGAAAAGGGCGTGGTTGATGTTTTTTACCCCTCTTTCTATGCTCAGACCAACTATTTCTTGATCTTGTTGTTTCTTATCTAGATAAAAGCTTAGGACAGAAGCTTGCAGCATAAAGAGGAGGGGTGAGAGGATACACCCCTGCCTCAACCCTCCAGAGGCTTTGAAGAAATCAGCAGCCCTACCATTTACCAAGGGAGCAATCCAGGGCTCCAAGATACAAACTCGGATCCAGATTATAATATTTTAACCAAAACCCAACTTGTGTAGAACATCTACCAAAAAGTTATGCCTGTAGGTTTTAATCCCGTACAAAAATTACCTGCATACGAATTCTAAATCACATGAAAAATAAAAATGCAAGAGCATAACACATAAAACACATATACACAGAGATTTCCCACTGGATCCCAAAACTGGGA
>APFE031356962.1:0-15793 GCA_000404065.3 Pinus taeda | reverse complement strand
TTAAACAGAGTGAAAGTAGAATTTGTGTGATTTTAATTGTTTAGCATTGTGAGTGTGTAAGAGAGATAGGGTGAAGAATATGGTGGTGAGTAGAGGTAATTGAGCAACAAGGATCAGGCTTCAACGAGTTGACTGAAACGACTTGGTACTGCATTATACAATATTTATGTTTTTGTCTAATGTATTATCCTCTATTTTCAATTTGAAAATTGTATGAAAGGAATAACAATGGCTAGAGAAGGTAGTTTCCTGCATTCATAAGAGGTTGGTGCCTCTTGGAAAGTTGTATCTTTCTATTTGAAGGATATTGGGGTCTCGTGTGAATGGGTGCTCACAAAAAAATCATGTAATTAAGTGGGTGCTTAAATTACATCATAATAAAAAACATATTAGTGGCTTTCTCACACTCATTTTTACATAAAAATACCTCTGTCATTTTGTGTGTATGTTGTTCGGTTCATGTATTTGAATGTCTTATATTTCAATTCACGTTTACTGTAGTATGAATGCTCTCTCAAATAACTAACAATAGTGAAAATAATTGAAGTTTTGCAATTAATGTTTTATGAATGCAACTATTAATGATTCACCCCTCCTCTGAGTAATTCCTTATTACAATAATTGTTATTAGAGAAAAGTTCCTTCACGAACATTCTAACCACTCAAAGGTAGATTCATGAATAATATGTCTAGGCAAGAGAGTCAAGGTACCTACCCAAGCAAGATACCACTCTTTCATGGTACAAACTATGCCTTATTGAAGGTTCATTTGGAATCTTATCTTATGTCCCTAAGAGTAGATGTTTACAGTTCTATTCTAGTATATTATGATGTCCCTAATGTCACTCTCACTAACGTTGATGGTAAAAACCTATAAGGAAATATTGATAAAACCAAGACATTCATTCTCTTTGTGCTAGTGAGTCTTAAGTCATAAAAATTATGTACTGGAAGTCTGTTAATGAAGTATGGGTCAATCTGAATCAAGGTCATGAAGGAGATGATAAAGTTAGAAAGGAAAAACATCAAACCTTAAAAATGAGTTTTGAAATATTAAAAATACATACAGAAGAAAGCGTGGAAGAATAGTTTCTCAGAATTGATGAGGTAACCAATATGATGAGAGGAGTGTGTGAATTTTTGAAAAAATATATCATTTTTCAAAAGGTCTTGAGATCTCTACCCATGAGATTTAATTCGAAAGTGTATGAAATTAAAAACATATCTCGTTTATAGAATATCACATGGATGAGTTGTTTGGTACTTTCCTGACCTATTAAACCATCATCTTCTAAATATTACTCTGTGTATGCATCCATGTGTATAAGAGTCACTAACACTGTAATATTTGATTTTGGTGGCCTTGAAAACATGTTGGCCAACTTGTTTCTGTTACCCTTCTTATACTTAATCACCAAATTAAATTTCTACAAAAACCCCTTCCACTTGTAGTGCCTTGTCTGTTGTAGCTTATTATGGGCCTAAAGTTACTGTAACGACTCATGACGTGGCATGTGGATCATTATCTCCTTTCCTATTAAATAGTTCTTCCACTTCTTCACACCTTGCACCATGGCATAGAGCTCCTTCTCATAGGTAGGGTAGTTAAGAACTCCCCGATGAAATAATTCAGAATGGTAGAAAATAGGCCTTCCTACTTGCATCAAGAAAACTCCCATAACATAACTAGTCAAATATGTATCAAGTTCAAAGGGCCATTGCAAGTTTGGTAATTCCAGAAATAGTGCTTCACATATCTTCTCCTTTAAGTCATTAAAACCCTTCTAGTACCCTTTTCCCTGCTAGAAACTCCTGCCACTTATTTTTATGGCATGGAGTGGTGTTGATAGTGCTGAAAACAAGGCTATGAATCTCCCCAAGTGTTGTGGCGCTCCAATGAAACTCATAACCTTAGTAACATTTGTAGTCACCAACCATTTCATGATGACCTCTATATTTGAAGGATCTGCCTTCAATTATCATCCACCAATCACAAATCCCAAATACATCAAGGAATCTTGCGCAAACTCACACTTCTTGAGATTTTCTAGGAGCTCGTGCTTCTTCAATGTTTCCAGCACCTGCATCAACTGTTAAATATTCTCCTCCCATGTAGGACTATATACCATTATATCATCCAAATAGAAAATAACAAATGAATCTATAAAATGGCATAATACATCATTCATTAATGTCATAAATTTAGTTATTGCATTATAGAGGATGAATGGCATAACTAACAACTCATACAAACCTTGCGTGTTTTTGAAGATGGTCTTCCATGTATCTTCTTCTTTGACTAGAATGTGGTGATATCAAGACTTTGAGTCTAGCTTAGTGAAATAAATTGTTTGTTGCAATTGATCTCGCAAATCATCTATCTAGGGCATGGGGTATCTCTTATTGAGCATGATTTTATTCAATGCCCTATAATCTATACACATGTCTGAGCTCCCATTCTTCTTTGGCACAATGATGATGGGTGACCCACACACCTTGTTCCAACAGTTGTTACAACTATTTCTTCACCTCACTTATTTCTATAGCATACTTCATGTACAACCCAATATTTGGCAATGGGGAGTCTGAAAATAGCTAGATCTCATGCTCCACTTCTCTCTCAGGATGTATCCCTTTAGGCTCTCCGAACACATCCTTGTATTCCTATAACAGCTCCCCCAATTGTTGTTTTCTTTTTCTTAGTACACCCCTCTAAGCATGCCTTACCTCTTATTGACTCATCTATAGACTAATTTTCTCTTAAAGGCAATAAAACATACTTCTTGCTCAATCTAATCAATTTATTGGCTTGGTAGCCACTTACAAGTGAAACTTTTTTCTTTTATTTATGCAAGTTGATGATGAACGATATTTCATCCTTGATGAGATGGTACTAGTTAACTCTAGTCATGAATATAGCATCAAACATGTAGATGTGTGGACTGCAAAACACAACTCCACATACATCAAGGGGAACCACATATAGATCTACCTCATCAATAAAATAAACACTAATAACAAATGTAAGTTTACACTAATTTTTTACCTTAAGCTTTGCATCCTTATGTACCCATCCCAATGGATATGGGTTCGGATGATCACTCCATCCCTAACATCTTGTCTAGATCTGCTGCAATGATATTTTCCTACAATCGTGAGTCAAACAGAGTATCAATCTTCATATTGTTTACCTTTATCTTTACATGGAAGAGTATCGTCATTTCTTTGTCTTCGTGTTGTTGAAGGATACCCAGATTCACCTCCTTCTGAACTAATGTATATGCGATCTTCTCATCCATGTCTATGCTTTTTTCAACTTGGTTGTGTGAATTAATGGTCATGATATTCTTCTTCTTATTATCTTTCTTTGTGTTCTTTGAATTTAGCTCTCAATGCAACTTCCAAAACCTCTGCTCTTTATCGCCATCAACGTTGTAGTGGTTGTAGGATTTTTGCACTCAGGTGATATGGCTACCATATTTTTATCCTTTCCTAGTTTTTGTTTCTTCTTCCCATCCTTATAGGCGTCTTGTTTCTCTTTGTTCTTTGATCCACTAGATTGCGCTCTTTCAGACCTATGTTCTCGAGGTGTTGTGCCTATACATAAGTATCATCCAGCATTTTGGGCTTGAACAACATCACTTGCTCATGGACATTGTGGTGCATACTCGTCAAATACTTGAGGAGTACAACTTGGTCCTTTAGAGAGATACACAACATTATATTCATCTTTCTAAATTCTGAGTACTCCTAAATGCTTTGGCATAGATTTTGCCTCAAATGTGATTGGTGCCAAAGGACAGGAAAGTGTACTCTAAGAGATGAAATGCCATTGCAACCTAAAATGATTTTTGAGCCATTTGACAAGTGGGTTAAGGAATTTGTTGGAACTTATTGACGCTCAACCCAAGAAAAACAAGTATATCATTATGTGCATTAACTATCTCGGTAAGTGCACTGAAACTAAGGAAATTAATGTAGCAACAGAGGAGAGGGTGGTTGAGTTCTTAAGGGAGAATGTATTTCAAAAATTTGGGTACCCTAGAGAACTGGTTAATGATCAAGGCATTTTACCTCAAACATGATTGAAGACCTGTTAAGCGAGCATAAGGTCAAGCATAGAACCTACACTCCCTATAGCCCAAAAGCTAATGAGCAAACTAAGGTCACCAACAAAGTCCTCGAGGGCATCGTGACCAAAGTGGTTAGCAACAACATGAAATATTGGGTATATAAAGTAGTTAAAGCCACCTAGGCCTGTAATACCACCTAGAAGACCACCACTAGATTCACAGCATAGGATTTGGTCTATAGGAAAAAGGCTCTATTGTCCATTGGATTTTAGTATAGCACATTGAGGATGGCATCCCAACTAGATCTAGATCTCAGCAATGCGACAAAGAGATATTACTCCAGTTGAATGGCTTAGATGAGCTCAAAATGCAGGCCCTGCTATACATAGAGGTAACTCAAATTTAGAAAAATATCTAGCATGATAGGAACATCAAAGATAAGTAATTTGAAGAAGGTGATTAGGCCTTATTATATGATTCTAGATATAAATACTTTAAGGGAAATTTAAGGAAAATATGGTTAGTGCTTTATGGCATAAAGAGATGTCATGATAATGGTTCAGTGCAATTCAGAACCATAGAGGTAGAGACCATCCCTTTACTTGTTAATTGGCACATAACGAATATTTACAAGAGACCATTGTCAAGGCAAGAGTTCATTGATGGTATCAATAAAATAGTGATGGTGGTGGAACAAGTTTTAGCTCCTCCCTCAGCAAGTGAGTGAGAAAAGAAAAATGAAAAATAAGGATTGAGGTGAAAGCTTCCATTAGGGACCTAAGTCCCATTATCAGGTTGAATACCTCTGGTGGCAGCCCAATTGTGTCCAAAGCAAAAGGGAAAAAGAGAAATAAAAATATATCTAGGTGAAAACCTCTCTTGAGGCGCCAAGGGCAAGCAACTAGAATGAAAACCTGTTGGAGGCACACTATATTATCTCATCAGAATAATTATCTCATCAGAATTATATGAATAGGTTGTTTTTTTAATTATAATTATGAAATTAACTATTAAATAATGAATACGATTAACTTGAATTTATTTATTTATATCTCATATCTTATTATTTATTAAAATTTATAATTTACTTCGATTATGAATAAAAAATTATTGAATTATAAAAATCAATTTTTTTAATAAGTTATTAAACTATAAAATGAAATGAATATGAATAAATGTAATAATTATTGATAATAATAATATATTATGTTATTAATAATGGTATGGAGAGAGATCTTCATTTGAGCACAATAGATATGTAATGTTTGATATTTTTGCCTCTAAATTACATTAAAAAATAAACAAATAAATCAGTTAAATAACAAGAGTAATGTGATGTAATGTAAAGTATTAAATTAGGTCAAAATAAAATAAAAATAATAATAATAAAGATAACAATGTCTGAAGGTACTAAATACCTATGATATTTATATGGAATATAGTTTATTTAAAGGGGCAAATTAAATCAACCTAGATCAATCTTAATGATGGAGCTTTCACCCACTCAAAGCGATGGAATTTCTTGTAATCTAAACAGAAAGTTTGTTTAAAGTATACTTTTAAATAGATTATATTCCATAGGAATACCATGACATCTCAATACCATGGGTCATTGTTGATTATTATTTTATTTTTATAGGGTTATTTTTACTTTACTTTTATGTAATTTGGCTTAGTCAAAATAAACATTACATTGCAACATCTCTACTATACTCACTTGGAGAGTACCTTTTAGGGACATTAATATATTTATCTTAGTTTTAAGAGTAAGTATTTTACCCTCCATCCCTCAGGTGGCCTCCTCCTAGTAGAAGTGCTTCCATTGCATTTTAATGTAGGTAATGACTCTAGCATAATTTCTCTATGATCTAATACTTGTAGTGGTTCCACCTACAACTCTCCTCTTCATTCCACTTGTAGAAAATTTTAATCAATGAGGTGAAAACTATCATGAACATTTTCAATAAAGAGACATGTAAAACAATATTCACTTTTATATGGCTTGGTAGCACAAGGAGGTAGGCCACCAAGGCAACTCCATTTAATATCTCTAATTGTGGACAAACCCTTGGCGCCAACTTAGCACAAGTTCCTAATCTAAATGCACTCTTTTTTGGTTTTACTTGCATCTATAAATGTTGTCCCACTTTTTATTCTTTATACATTATCTTCTTATTTTCATATCCTTTCTAGCTATCCTAGCCATGTTGGACAATTGATATTGTCTGAAACTTTGGTGGCACTTGGAAAGTTGGCATTAGATTGTCAACCATACTATCACTGAGATTAGATGCACCAAATATAAGCACAAAGAGGACCCCATGGGATTGCTAAGCCTACTCCCAAGAGTGAGAAACTTTGTTAATCGTGAGCAAAGTGAATGCAATAGGAAGTAAGTGAAAAGACAAACATCTCATTCTCTCAGTGTCTCTTAATTGCTAGTGATAACATTATAGACCCCAAAGTGACATATAATCTCTCTAAGAGGAGCTTGAAATAATTTCTTTATGTGTTTAAAGAAGTGTCAAGATAAAAGTGTTGGGCTTGGGAGCTCTGAGCTTAGTGTCAAACCTTTTTCGTTTCTCGTAGAAATGATACCAATGGTGGAGATGCATTAAGAGAGTAACTTGGCCGATGAAGGGGTTAAAATTTAGGGGCTTGGCACCGAAAGGCCTAGCGAGTGATCACAACATATGGTCCCATGCCCGTAAAAAAATAAGGCTCCTAGTAAAAGGAGCTAAAGGGCGAAGTCCACAGAATTGATAGTAGTGCTCACGGAAAGCCTTTAGGATTTAGATAAATGACTTGACATATGGGAATTAAGAATGGAAGTAAATACAATTACTCATAGCACTCATTCAAGGTAGTGAAGGACCACTATTCGCACGAGCAATTTAATGTAGCCCATTGTGAAACACTCTTGGTCATCCCTAAGCTTCATTGAAGACTATCATGAATTAAATGAAAATGAGTGTTTGTCATATTATTCTCCTCTTCTCCTATGCGCCTTGAAGAGAAAAAAAGAAGAGCCATGTTGTGAGCACATGTAGTTATTAATGGAGGAGCTATTTGATTCAATAGTTTGAATCTCACTTAATTCTCAACATATAAAACAATCCACAACCCTTTCTTTGCATTAACTCTTCTCCCATGTTTGAGTATAGTATGGCAAGCCATGCATTGCTAGTGCTACAGAGGAACAACAATGTGGTGAGTAATTAAACAAAGGAAGTGAAAGTAGAATTTGTGTGATTTTAATTCTTCAACATTGTGAGTGTGTAAGAGAGATAGGATGAAGCATATGGTGGTGAGTAGAGGTAGTTGAGCAACAAGGATTAGCCTTCAAAGGAGAGTTGTAGAGATGAATGGAAGGACTTGGTACTGCATTATATAATATATATGTTTTTGTCTAAATGTATTATCCTCTATTTTCAAATTGGAAATTGTATGAAAGGAAGAATAATGGCTAGAGAAGGTAGTTTCCTATATTCATAAGAGGATGGTGCCTCTTGAAAAGTTGTATCTTTCTATTTGAAGGGTATTGGGGCCTCCTGTGAAAAAATTCATGTAATTAAGTGGGTGCTGAAATTACATCATAATAAAAAAGCATATTAGTGGCTTTCTCACACTCATTTTCACATAAAAATACCTGTGTCATTTTGTGTGTATGTTGTTTAGTTACCGTATTTGAATATCTTATATTTCTATTCATGTTTATTATAGTATGAATGCTCTCTCAAATAACTAAGAATAGTGAAAATAATTGAAGGTTTTCACTTAATGTTTTATGAATTCCACTATTAATGATTCACCAAGAGTGTGAGTAATTCCTTATTATAATAATTGTTATTAGAAAAAAGTTCCTTCATGAACATTCTAACCACTCGAAGGTAGATTCATGAAGAATATGCCTTGTCAAAAGAGTCAAGGTACCTACCCAAGCAAGATACCACTCTTTCATGCTACAAACTATGCCTTATGGAAAGTTGAGTTGGAAGCTTATCTTATGTCCTCGAGAGTGGATGTTTACAGTTCTATTTTAGTAGATTATGATGTCCCTAATGTCCCTAGCACTAATGTTGATAGAAAAAGCCTCTATGAAAATGATGCTAAAACCAAGACTTTCATTCTCTTTGTTCTTAGTGAGTCTGAAATCATAAAAATTATGTACTAAAAGTCTGCTAATGAAGTATGGGTCAATCTCAATCAAAATCATGAAGGAGATGATAGAGTTAAAAGGGAAAAACTTCAAACCTTAAAAATGAGTTTTGAAATCTTAAAAATACATAGAGAATAATGTGTGGAAGAATAATTTATGAGAATTGATGAAGTAACCAATATGATTAGAGGAGTCTCTGAAGTTTTTAAAAAATATATCATTGTTCAAAAGGCCTTAAAATCTCTACCCTTGAGATTTAATGTGAAAATGTATGACAATAAAAACATGTCTCATTTATAGAATATCACATGGATGAGTTTTTTGGTACTCTCGTGACCTATTAAACCATCATCTTCTAAACATTCATCTCTATATGCATCATCGGTGAATGGATCTATGTGAATAAGAGTCGCTAAAGCTGTAATCTTTGATGTTTGTGGCCTTGTAGTCACCAACCATTTCATGATGACCTCCATATTTGAAGGATCTATCTTTAATTCTCTTAAACGAATCACAAATCCCAAATACATCAAGGACTCTTGTGAAAACTCACATTTCTTAAGATTTTCTAGGAGCTCGTGCTTCTTCAATATTTCTAGCACCTGCATCAAATGTTAATTATTCTTATCATCCAAATAAACAATAACAAATGAATCTATAAAATGGCCTAATACATAATTCATTAATGTCATTAATTTAGTTGTTGCATTATAGAGGATGAATGGCATAACCAACAACTCATACAAACCTGCCATGTTTTTGAAGTTGGTCTTCCATGTATCTTCTTCTTTCACTAGAATGTGGTGATATGCAGACTTTGAGTCTAGCTTAGTGAAATAATTTGTTTGCTGCAACATATGTATCAAATCATCTATCTAGGGCATGGGGTATCTCTTATTGAGCATGATTTTATTCAATGTTGTTTAATCTATACACATGTGTGAGGTCCCATTCTTCTTTGGCACAATGATGAAGGGTGACCCACATGGTGATGTACTCAGTCGAATAACACCCTGTTCCAATTGTTGTTGCAACTATTTCTTCACCTCACTTGTTTCTATAGCATACTTCATATACAACCCAATATTTGGGAATGGGGAGTATGAAAATAGCTAGATCTCATGCTCCACATCTCTCTTAGGATGTATCCATTTAGGCTCTAGGAACCGATCCTTGTATTCCTATAACAACTCCCCCAATTGTTGTCTTCTTTTTCTTAGTACACCCCTCTAATTATGTATTACCTCTTATTGACTCATCTATAGGCTAATTTTCTCTTAAAAGCAATAAAACATACTTCTTGCTCGAACTAATCAATTTATTGGCTTTTTTGCCAATTATGAGTGAAACTTTTAACTTTTATTTATGCACGTTGATGATGAACGATATTTCATCCTTGATGAGATGGTACTAGTTAGCTCTCGTGATGAATATAGCATCACAGATGTACATGTGTGGACTGCAAAACACAACTCCACATACATTAAGGGGAACGACATACATATCTACCTCATCAATAAAATAAACACTCATAACAAATGTAAGTTTACCCTAATTTTTTACCTTAAGATTTGCATCCTTATGTACCCATCCCAATGGATATGGGTTCACATGATCAATCGATCCCTAACATCTTGTCTAGATCTGTTGCAATGAGATTTTCCTGCAATCCTTAGTCAAGGAGAGCATCAATATTCATCTTGTTGACCTGTAGCTTTACATGGAAGTGCTTGGTCATTTCTTTCTCTTCGTGTTGTTGAAGGATACAAAGATTCACATCCTTTTGAATTAATGTATAGGCGATCTTCTCATCCATGTCTAAGCTTTATTCAACTTGGTTGTGTGAATTAATGGTCATGATATTCTTCTTCTTATTATCTTTCTTCTGGTTCTTTCAGTTTAGCTCTTAATGCAACTTCCAAAACCTATGCTCTGTATTTCTATCAACGTTGTAGTGGTTACTAGGATATTTGCACCCATGTGTTGTCGCTACCATATTTTTATCCTTTCCCCCTTTTTTGTTTCTTCTTCCCATCCTTAGAAGTGTCTCATTTCTCTCTTTTGTTTGATACACTAGATTGCGCTCTTTTCAGAACTATGTTTTTGAGGTGTTGTGCCTATACATAATATCATCCACCATTTTGGGCTTGAACAACGTCACTTTCTCATGGAGATTGTGGTGCATACCCCCCAAATATTTGAGGAGTACATCTCGGTCGTTTGGAGAGATACACAACATTACAGTCATCTTTCTAAATTTTCGGTACTCCTAAATGCTTTGGCATAGATTTTGCGTGAAATTCGATTAGTGCAAAAGGATGGGAAAGCGTACTCCAAGAGATGAAATTCCTTTGCAATCTGAAATGATTTTTGAGCCATTTGACAAGTGGGGCACGAAATTTGTTGGAACTATTGACTCTCCATCTAAGAAAAAAAACTATATCATTATGTGCATTAACTATCTTGGTAAGTGCACTGAAACTAAGGAAATTAAGGCAACAACAGAGAAGACGGTGGTTGAGTCCTTAAGGGAGAATGTATTTCACAAATTTGGGTACACTAGAGAACTAGTCATTGATCAAGGCATTTTACCTCCAACATGATTGAAGACGTGTTAAGCGAGCATAAGATCAAGCATAGAACCTACACTCCCTATCACACAGAAGCTAATGAGAAAATGGAGGTCACCAACAGAGTGCTTGAGGGCATTGTGACTAAAGTGGTTAGCAACAACATGAGATATTAGGTAGATAAATTAATTAAAGCCACCTGAGCCTATACTACCACCTGGAAGACCACCACTAGATTCACACCCTAGGAATTGATATCTAGGAAAAAGGCCCTATTGTACATTGAATTTGAGTATAGCACATTGAGGATGGTAGCCCAACTAGATCTAGATCTTAGCAATGAAAAAAAAGAGATATTACTCGAGTTGAATGGCTTAGATGAGCTCAAAACACAGGCCCTCCTATACATAGAGGTAACTCAAATTCAGAGGAATATCTAGCACGATAGGAACATCAAAGATAAATAATTTCAAGAAGGTGATTAGGCCTTATTGTATGATTCCCGATATAGATATATGATTCATGATAATGGTTCAGTGCAAATGAGAACCATAGATGCGGAGGCCATTCCTTTACATGTTAATGGGCACATAACGAATATTTAAAAGAGAACATGGTCAACGCAAGAGTTGATTGATGGTATCAATAAAATAGTGATGGTGGTGGAGCAAGTTTTAGCTCTTGCCTTAGCAAGTCACTGAGAAAAGAAAAATGAAAAATAGGGACCCCGGTGAAAGCCTCCATTAGTCACCTCAGTCCCACTATCAGGTTGAACACCTCTGGTAGTGGCCCAATGGTGTCCAAAATAAAAATGAAAAAAAGAAATAAAAATATATCTAGGTGAAAACCTCTCTTGAGGTGCCGAGGGCAAGCAACTAGAATGAAAACCTCTTGGAGGCGCACTAACTATTTTCAAAAAAAAAATTGAAAAGGAAAAAGAGAAAACAAAAATCATGAAAAATTGTTTCCAGGTCAGTAGGAGGACAATCAGAGAGTAACGAAGAATAAAAGAGGGACCTATTCCACTCATATTTGTATTTCCCCATTCATTATCCTTCATCATTCCACCATTCCTTTCATTTTTTCCACTCACTTGCCTTAATTTGCAAGGGTATTATGTTTTCTACACGATTCCATTTAAACCTAAAGGATTCCCTGTAAACCTATAGGATCCCCTAAAAACCTACAAAAGAATCTTGTAGGAATTATAGTGGCTTCAAAATCCTAAAGTGAGTAACCCTAGGGCCAGGAAATGACCTTCCCATGTCCAAAAATAAAAAACCCTACATCACAAATTCATTACCATACCACTCTCCACCATAATCACCGCTGCATCCATCAGAAATAACAATCAGTTTTCAAAACATTCATTGTCTTAAAGAGAAAACACAGAGAAAAGATGAAACATAGAGTAGAGGAGGGCAGCACCTGAGTGTATTTCTCATTATTCATGCTTCTAGGCCTCCTCTCTATCCATGTCATCATCCTCAAGTCCCAACAGTAGAAACAATTAAAAATTTTGAGGGAGAAGTAACTACAACACATCTTGTAGGAAATCATTTAGCTACCTATCCCACGGAATAAAATTCATATGTTGAGGGAAGCTTCCAAAATGAAGATCCAAGGGTAGAAGAAGCTCGAGATTAGTAGCAGCACATTCATCTTGAACACATTCATCTTGAACACCGAGTAGCTGCACATAAAGGAAATCAACAAGGAGTGAGAAATAACATGCAACCGACACACAATAAGCACATCATGTCCTAAAAAAACTGCAGCAAGTTATTAGCACCGTATGCAAGTATCTCACTTCACTCTCTCATTTGCATAATTTAGTTAAAATATGTAAATATTGTGCACGAGTTGTTTTATAAGTGAAAGGTGGACAGTTAACCTCACCAACTTCTTCTAGTCAATGAGGACAAAAAAGTTAGTCCCCACACAAGTGGCCACTATCAAGTCAAAGAGAAAAGAATGACATCAGAAGTAGTTGAGCTACGGATGACGAAAGTGGGAGTTGATTATGAGGAGAGGGGAATGATGATGTGGTAATGGGGACCAATGGTCCAAAAATGAAAAAAAACATACCTCAGGTGCTAGCACACCACCTCACTGAACTCGACGATAAGAGGAAATAAACGTTTATCCTCATGCACTCATGCATTCATATTCTTGAGGATCACTCTAGAAAAGTTGCTCTCGTACCCAAGAAACCTACGAAAGAGAAAAAAACCATCTTGATCGTGCGTAGGATTTCCTATAAGATCACATAGGGAATCCTACATGACAGAATCAAGCAGTCTACACAATTGGGAGTGAGCAGTTTCATAGAATGAAACATAGAGGTTGGTTACAACAAGCACCATAAGGAGGTAGGCTCTACATTTCCTTCCATTTTTCCATGTGAAACGAATAAAAATATCTCCCAATTTGATTGAATTTGATAGTTGTGTAAGCAAATAGTTCCACAAGTATTGTAGTCCCATTTCCTCCTTCATTAAAATTTGTATCATACATCTCTTCTGATCAAAGTTCATGAGATAAAATCATAGGGGGATTTAATAAAAGGAAGCCCATCAACACTATGAGGATTCACCAACACCGTCCTCTGGTAGAAATCTTCCCTAGGCATAATTGGATGGGGTATTTTGAGAAATTAAGAGGGTATGATGATGAAGTATCCCGATATTTTTCTCTCTCCGTCATTACACTAACAAGAACCCATGTCACTGTTGTGGTGAGGGGCCCCTCCATAGAGTTCTCCCCTAAACTCATAACCAGAATTACCACACTTCTCCTAGGGGTGAATTGGAGAAAGGAAGACAAGGGTAATAGCCAAACTACCAAAAGGAAATTCTTTTTATTGGGAGAGAAGCAAATTGAACACAAGAATGGAGTAAGGAGAAAAAGCCTACCATACTCGTGGAATGAGGTAAGCTACCACCTTAGAAAATACATATCACTTTATGGTTATCACATTAGGGTGCTTGAAGAATTGAGGTTTGGAGTAGAAACACCTCCTCATCATATGCTTAGTGTACCATACTTCCTTTTGCAATCACTGATAGATACAAGCATAAAGGTGTAGGAAGGAAAGTACCAATAGTTTGCCCACCATGGGTTAATTAGAATTATATAAAAGATGCCTTTCAAAACCTCAAAATTCCTATCTAATGGGAAATTTTTAGATACATGTGGACAAACGAGGATATCAAAGCCCTCACATATGATATTAGCCCTACTATGAATGAAAAAGACAGAGAAGAGTCTAAAATAGTTGGAGAAGAAGCAGAGAAGGATGAATAGGATATAGACGAGGATGGAGAGGAAGAGAAAGAGAAAGAAGGTGATGCAAAAATAGAGGAAGATGTTAAGGAGGACATTAATAAACAAGATGAGCATCTCGAAGGAGAGGAAGAGGGGAAACAAAGTTGAGAATCGAAATGGAAATGAAGAGGAAAAAGACAAGGAGGAGTCACCTAGGGTGTCTCTAGAACCGACTCAGAAAGAGACAACAATTGCCCTCAATGCCCTCAGCACCCATATCAAATAAGAAGGAAAACAACAGAGGCAAACCCCTTATACTTTAGAACAAGAAAAGTCCAAACTCCAAGCAAGGTTCAGGATAAGGCAGGGAAAACCCCAAACTCCAACAAAGGTTCCCATTGCTATTGAGGACTCATCTAAATAGCAAGAGAATATGGATCCTCTTATAAAAACTCAATAAGAAGGATACTCAGCACAAACATCGACTAAGCCTCCTATCACCTATGTGAGAAGGCCTATAACTAGATCCACCCGATCTAAAGGAAAAGACATCCTACAAGAGATAGAGTGGGACCTACAAGAAGTAGAGGTAGTCCTACAAGAAACTCTGTTGAACCTATAGGAAACTTAAAAATTGGATGAGGAAGGAAGTAAGCAGCTAGAAACAACGAGAGAAGACCCACAACTAAGGGAACCTAGTGCTCAACCTAACCTTGACTCCTACTACAGATTTATTCAGAGGGGGAGGGTCTCTCCACAAATATTTTCCATTCCATTATTCTTTGAGATTGAGGAAGAAAGAGACAAAACACATAGATGGATGTACATTACCAAGTTGCAGGGAGTGTAGGACATTGGCCACATGGAGGAAAAGCTCAAGGAGATGGGTAGAAAACTAGGTAGCTAGAGGGACATTGAGGCCATAATGAAAATGCATGGTTTAAAGGACAGATACAAGAAATAAAGAATCATTCGTTATCCATGGCCACTCTATCTTTGGAATCCATCCACTGCACGATGCCAACTAAGTCCTATGTATTGTACCTTAAGGAACAATGGCTATTGTTCTAAATCGAGACCCTTGCATAGAAAGGCACTATGCCATACTAAGATTATAGATATTTCATTGATCTCTATGACAAAAGTACATTAGAGTATATGTATAAGATGTCTAAGCTCTACTTGCATAACATGGCTTTAACAGATATGAATGTATGAGACCCTAATCAAAAGTTGGGGGATTTACAGTTGGTGGGTTTGGCATCATGGATGACCATGAGGAAGAAAAGGCTATAGAAATGAAGAATATATTGGCAATAGAAAAAATTGTGCCTCTCATGATAAGAGATAATTAGTCCAGTCCAATGGATGTCATTAGAACATATAATTTAATTGCAAAGGATCCTCAACTTGCATTTAGGTATCTTCCTCGCCCAGAGCAAGCAATTACAGATTTTCGGGATATGTTCAGAATATTAGGGGATGATAGCATACAATATTTCCAAAGGAGATGGAATAATTTTCCATATAATTTGAAAATCAGAGAGTACCATTCTCCTCAAAGGATTAGAGAAGCATTGAACATGACACCCATGTACAAACAAACCATCCAAATGCACAAACTCAATTGGATTGTCTTGAGACTCGGCCCACCACTTCTCGTTGGAATGTTAGAAGGAGAGAAGGAACAGGAAGAGAGAAAGTAGTGGGAGGAGGTAGAAAGG
>APFE031356953.1:0-10387 GCA_000404065.3 Pinus taeda | reverse complement strand
AATTTTGGATATTTTATGATTATTTTGCTTTTTTATGAATTTTCAAAACAAATTCTATGATTTCTTTAAGAGGCTTTAGATATGAGATTTAAACTTTCTTAAAGACTTATTTGACAAGAGGAATTGATCAAGTATTTGAAACCAAATGTTCAATTTATAAACTAGACCGAAGATAGACTGAAGCAGCATTCATTTACTTCTGCAATTGCAAAGCAAGATCATTTCAAAGGCTACCTGGCTAACTTCATGCTCCGTCTGTAGCTTATAAAGTAAACAATAGTAACAAACAAATTATTCAGGTCCCCAGTATGGTTGCCACTATGTTATCACTCAGGTTTTCCTAGAAGTTGTGTAAGAGGAAAGTATGTCTGAGGTAACCACAAACCAACCTTTTAGATGCAGAATCTAGCCACTCTGCATCCAGAGAGGGCTCTCTCTTTATGATTTATCTTTGTTCTTGGAAGTTTTTAGGCTAGTTATAGATTCAAGAGTTTGTTTTGGGAAAATGGTGGAATCCACAAACTAAGGGCAAGATTGAGAGCTTTCAGTCCATTGTTCTCTGGAGTCAAAGGATGGCTTTACTGGATTTGTATTCTAAGCACGAGATGGTATTACAGGGCAAGATAGCTAAACAGAGAACAATCCTTAAAATTTAAAGTGGATCGGATGATTTTGAAAGGATGAAAGGCAACTAAGAGTCTTTCACCATGTCCAAAGGAAAGAAATGAAATGACTACAAACAAAGAGAAATGAAGAATCCTTTGTTATAGTAACCAACAATGTTTAAATTAATAAAGCAAGAGCATTTAAGAATTCATGCTTATAACTAATTTAGAGGAAAACATCAAAAATAATAACATTTGGAAACAGAGTACAATTTAGAAAATTCTGTTTCCATCTCTTATGCAAACTATTTAGGAATGGATATGATGGTATTATGTGTTTAAGATTAGTAAAGCAAGAGCATTTAAGAATTCATGCTTATAACTAATTTGGAAGAAAAAAATCAAGAATAATAACATATAAAAACAGAGCACAATTAAGCGAATTCTGTTCCAATCTCTTATGCGAATTATTCCTAAATGGATATGATGATATTATAGACTGATATAAAATTTCAAAGAAAGGGTAGAAATAGTTAGTGAACTGCTGTCCAACACATGAATCCTGCAACAAGTCCTGTGCTTTAAATCTTCATACAGCCAAGCCACGAAAAATTTCTCCAAGCGCTTTTATTCTGAAGTTTCAATTTTATATCCAAGTAATGGAATCACCCTCAATGCTTCCAAGAGTGGAGTATTTATACCAATTCTAAACTAAAATATCTTGAAACAAATATCAAGATTGGTTCACAAATCTCTCCAACTATTTACATAAAATAGAACTTAATTAAAGGAAACTCAAACTAATGCATCTATTTGGCACTATTTTTTATGGATAGGTGATGAAAAAGAGAATAATTCGAATTTGATCCAACTCTTAGTTGATGATGAGGCATCCAAGTCACTAACTGTTTCCTTTCTTTGTGCAATCTGCTCCAACAATTCTGCAAACTTGGGGTCCAATGATATTTTTGTATTTTTCAATCCGTAATAGATATGTAAAAAGTGAAAGAGTTTATTGTATATCAATATGTTGGTGAGATAAACCTCTTTCATTTTCCCAAAATTCCTCTCCAGCTATGCATAATAGTCTCTGTACAAAATATGTGTGAAGGAGAGTTTTACAGAGTCTGAAAAATGGCCTGCAACGATGTGCATGTATCTCTCATTACAAAATCATTGTGAAAAAACTGAGATAGGTTTTTGTATATGGGTATCTTAGGAACAACAACCTCCTTCCATTTTGTATGAAGTAGTTTTGATTGGCCAAAATACTCTCTGCAGAATGATGGCTTAAACAGAAATTTTCTGCAAAAAGTGCTTTCCAACATTGTTTAATATTTCCAAAACCATAATGGTTGTTAGAAAAGTGAGAGAGGTTTTCGTAAATGGCCCTCTTAAGAAAATAAAACTCCTTCATTTTTGTAAAATTTGTCTTGGATTGATCACAATATTTTCTGCAAAAATATGACTAAAATATGCAATTTCTGCAAAAATGTTCCTTCTTGTTATGTTTTTTCATCTTTTTACTTTCTTGCTCTTTTGACTGTTTTACTTTCACTTTAGACAAAACTCAATATTGGTGAAAGTATTATCATCTCTTTTTACCATTTTACTTCCTTCTGTATTCACTTTTACTGTTTACCTTTGACTGCTCTGTAACTTCGTTTTAACTTTCACTGGCTTTTACCTGATACACTTTAACCACTGATACTCTTTAGTTGTTATGCTTTCTAACCTCTGTTTGAATAGATTTGATAACAATCTTGGAGTAAACAAATATTATGACTAGCATTAAGACTTTTTATCCAAGGATGTGATCTTCTGATTACCTCTTCAGGGGACAACCGAGTAGATTTTTCAAGCAATTTCCCAATGGACAAGGGAATGAGGTTTTGACCAAGTTCAAAATGGATCATCACAATGATAGCTTGGGGAGTAGTGGGGAAAAGAACACTCTGGTCAGGGGATATTACAGCTCTTTGAGTCATATCATAGTTATAATGGCAATAATGGATGATTTCTAGGAAATAAATGACTGAAGGAATGAGATACCTTGGGAGATTGGATTCCCACAACCCTATAATATCGTGCCCCTTTGAGTATTCGTCTCTGCAACAATAATAGCTCAATAGGGGACTTTCATCAAAATGCAGGTCTTTAATTTGGAAATATGCATCTATCAAAGGTAAATATTCCAATTCACGGTGAGGAGCATTCATTGGAGTAATATTCAGAGCTGCTGACACCTCCATTTTGGTTCTTGTGGATTCAAAATGGAGGTTTGAGATGTGGGCCCGTCGGGCTTTAAAACAGTTTAAGGTTTAATCTAATCACCCCGGGTGATATCTAATAGGCGGAAAAGGTTATTAATTAGTCCTGATGACTAATTAATCCCGTATGCATAAAGAAATGGGTTGCGGCGAGGTTTGGTTAAGTGGATTGCCAGGTGGACAAACCACGGTGGCACGAAACTTTCGGAAGTTTTATTCATATTTTGTATTTACATATGGCATGTTTAAAGTTTTTGTATATATATTTTTTACTTATATGGTAACAAACAAATATTATTTAATTTACCATAAGGGCGGGATTATAATATAATGATAATTTTAACCAAAGGGCTTATAAAGCGGGGTTTTTAATGAATTTTTGGGAAAATAATTACTTTGGTTAGACTATATAATATAAGGGTTTTGGGATATCTATAAAAAGGGAGTTATATACTTAGGATAAGGTATTTTATTAGGGATTTAGTATAATAGATTTAAATGTAAAATATGGCAAAGGACAAGGAAACTCAAAATATTTTTGCACATCTAAGAAAGTGATAACTTCTGAAGTAAATTGCAATATTTTATCTTCAACACTTAAACTTAGAATAGCAAGTTATCTTGAGGGATTTTTATGGAATTTTGCATGAGTTTCCTAAGTAAAATAGGATTTTACTTAGGACAAAGTTAAAGATGGAAGATTATAATGATGGATTATCTTAAGTACTTAGGTCTTTTTGATCATTAGGCCGAGGGTCCGGTCCCTCCAGAGGTCAAGGAAATGCCTTGAGCCCCTTTGATCTCCAAATACCTTAGTACTTTGTGGGAAATTAGTGAAACTTTTGAGGGGAAAGTGATGAGGGAGGTTAATGAGTTTGACTTTGCTTGTGGTGATTTTCCAGTGTATTTCATGCTTTAGTACTTGTGATGAAAGTAAAGGATCAAAAACATGTAGCAGCATCATTCATCAGATAACACTTTGCAGCACCATCTACCTACCCTATCTACTTAATACTACCATTTTCTCTTCTTTATTAGGGTGCATTAGACTTGCAAACCCTCATCAACATTGTTTCTTTTCACAAGGAAAATCTATCTAATTCTACCCTTATTACATCCAAGGGCTCAGATTAAACTGTTGAGCACCTCTTATTAACTCTACCTATCTACTTATCTGCCAAGATTAAATTGTTTGGTCAGATATTTATTCTCTAATCTACAACATGAAATTGAAATATGAGTAAGCCAAGTTTAAACAGTTTGACTTATTCATGAATTGTGGCAGAGGTTGGACAAGCTGCACACAATTGTTTTATTACAAAAATGAAGTAGTAGTGGCATTTGAATTTGCACACTTTCCTTGGTCTATTTTTGCTTGGGGTTCATTTCTTTCATTTCTTTTTGACCACTTTATTTTTCTTACCCTTTGATTTTTCTTTTAGGGTATACCCTCTTTACATTTTTTAACTTTTTTGATTTTTTGGTTTTTCAAGAATATGGAACACCTTTGCTCAAGAAAGAAGGTTTGAACATATTCCATAGTTCGATCAAGACAATCATGAAAGATGAGACTTATTGGTATAGGAGGCTAACAGCCTGGAGAAGTGGTATTTTCACACACAATTGCTTGAGTTCTCCTAGAAGCTCAGTCTCCTCTAGGTTGGGTTGCGTGGTTACTGTTAGTCACTCAAGAAAGGGTGGAATGGCTTTGGGTTCACTTTCCCATTTCTCTTCCTCCTCCTCTAGGGGAGGAGGTTGGCACTCTGAAAGGACCTTCCCAGATCGCAGGTTGATCTCCTAGATCTCCACAACATAGGTAGGGCATGTTGCTGGGCCTGTCTATTGTTGGAGTTCGGGTTCGGTTGAGCAGGCATTTGGGGTTGTCTTGGAGGAGCAGGAGGTAATGGTTGTGGTTGAGCTGGTGGTGGAGGAAAAATGGTGGGAGGAGGGTTGTATTGAGGCCTCCACCCCAGTTGAGGTGCATTCCACTGAGGTTGTGGCTGGCATCTGTGAGTGAAACGAATTGAGAGTAGGCTGAGTATGTATGGAGATGGATTAAGACTATGGAGGAGGTGCATACCTGAAGATGAGGGGGGGCCCAAGAAGGTATATTGAGTGGATTGGTTGGGTATAATAAGTTTGGATGTTCCATGCGATCCCCTGCTGGTAAGGTCTGGCCCATTGTGGGCCTCCTTTTGGTTGAGGAAGTAGAGAGGTTCAGTAACTTGCCTCAATCTCTAGTACATGGCGTTAATCCAGGCAAGTAGGGAATTGGTTGGTGGGGTGGTTCTTCCTCACAATGAAACATACCTCACTGAGTGCAATGGCACTCCATTATTTAGGGTGCTTCTCATGCATCTGGGACAAAAAAAAGGCCAAATCCCTCTCATCTTCCTCTTCCTTTTGCTGAATTTGGAAGGTATCAAGTTGTATGGAAATAGTCTGTCTCATCTCACTTTTTAGGTCTTCCATCTGATTAGCAAACTCATGCTTGGAGAAGGTGGTACTAGCTAAAAGTGGATTCCCCCTACCTCTCTTCTAGGCCACCCTAGACTGGTTTCTAAACATGGTCCTTATTTCCTCATAAGGTAGTTGGTAGATGTCCCCTCAAGCCAGCATGTGAAGGGTATCTAGAAGGTCTTCAGGGACTCCTCGGAGCAGAACCGGCTTCAGAGATTCCAGGTCAAGTGTGCATCTGGCCCGTTTATAACTAAGTTGGAACCTTTCCTTGTAATCTTCTAAAGACTCATCGCTTCCCATGGTCATCCGAAAGATCTCTCCCTTGGTTTCCTTGGACCTACAGTAGTCCCGGTATTTGGTGTTAAAATCTTGCTACATCTAAGCCCAAGTGGTGATACTGTTTCCAGGTAACCCCATGACCCGGCATAATGCTGCATCCTTGAAGGTAGAGGGAAAGAGTTTCATCTTTTGCTTGTCCTCAGTATAGTCGTAAGTTCGACAAAGGACAAAAAACTCAAAAAGGAAGGTATCAGGGTCTTCAGTAGTCAATCCATGGAAGCGAGGTAAAGCTAAGGGACTTATGTTTTTCATTTTTATGTCTCCATTGGTCTCTCGGATGGGAAAGGCACCTTCTATTCTCTCATCTTCTCTTCTACCGTTTCGGTTTTCAGCCATGGCTTTAGACAGAATGCTCTCTAGCTCTTCTTTTGTTATAGGATCTTCATATATCTCAAGAGGTTCACCTATAGGTTCTTCTAGCTCACTGTTACCAAAGAAGAGAGAAGGTTGACTCAGTGATGTGGTGGGGGTGTTCGGTAGGAATTTTCCGGTTTTATCTCTGTTCCTACGAGGCATGAAATGGAAAGATTTTTTTTTTGGTTTCTTTTTCCTTTTCTGTTGGTACCTGCAAAACTAAAATAGATTCAACTGCAACTAACTATCTTGCTGAAATGAAAATGTGGAATGGAACTGAAAACATGAAAGCACTAATCTATTTTGCTGGAATGAAATTGCAGAATTGAAATGCTAAGCTACTCTTGCAGAATTGAAATTGCGGAATTAAAATGCTAAGCTACGCTTGTAGAATTGAAATTGCGGAATTGAAATGCTAATCTATGAAAGCAGGAAATGTCTACTCTACTTTTGCGGAAATGAAAGTGTAGAATGGAAATGAAATAAACTACTTAGTAGAAGGTTGTAGTAGAGAATAGAAGAAAAGCAGTAATCACAAATACTCTGACGCTTCCCTGGCAACGATGCCAAAATGAATGGTGGGCTCTAGTATTGTAGCAATAATGCTGCAACTCCTGGGACTCCCTTCTTTAATTTTATCAACCCAGTAGTTTGTAACAAACTTGGAAGCGATGGTGCTGTATGCACAAGTACTAGCTCTTGCCGTAGATGTCACTTGGTTAGCTAGCACAAGTTCGCTAGGGGCTCGAGCCAACTTCTATGAGCTTTGAGAAGAATCTCTTTAACTGATGGATGGAAGCTAACTCGAAGGAAGCTAATCTACTTGCGAAAAGAAATTGAAAATCTAAATGAAAGCGCAAACCCTAACAAACCCTAATTCTACCAACTAGTCCTACTGATGGAAAGAAGAGAATGCAAGCTACTGAAAGAGATGCCATTACTTCTAGGAAGGTAAAATACATGTGTCTAGACTACTTCTATCTGAAGGAAACATCTTTTTGTATTTTTGAATAAGTTGTCAGAATTATCATGCGTAGGCTTTCACTGTTCTTGACCATGCAGAGGTGGATCGACGAGGAGAAATACTTGGAAGAGGCCGGGAAGGTTCAGAGAGGGCCTAAGGGGTCCCTAACACCCTTCCAGCGAGTTTCATAGAGTTGGCTATCAAGAATCCTAATTTGTGAGCTTCTACAGAAAGTCTGCAGGGGTTCTACAGGATGTTCAGGAATTTCTACAAGATGTTCAGAAATTTCTACAGGATGTTCAAAAATGGGATTTTGGAGGATGGATGAGTGAGGAAAGATGAAGGAATGGGTATGGGGGTAGGATAGGGGTTTGAAGTGGTTCAAGGACTGGTGGATGGAGTTGGGAGAAGGTGTAGATGGCTGAATTTGTTTAAAGAAGGCTGAAACAATGGTTACACAAAAAGGTAGGGTTATGTGGGCAAAACGACAAACGTGAGGAAAGAAACGAAGTTAGGGGATGGGACAGATTGGTCTGATGAAGTTTGGGTGGATGAAGAAGTGGTAGAGGTGCTCTGCAATGTATATTTCCAACTGAACCAATAAAGACTTGCAAGTAATCAAAGACCTAGTTATACCAACCTAATCTGATCTAGCTAATAGTAAAGTGAATGAATAGAAGCTTTATTTGCAAGGAAACCATGTATATTAACTATGCAACGAAGCATTTCAAATATCTGAACATGTAACCAACTTCTGCAAACGAAAATCGTACACTAGTGATTGCATGGCAAAGCAAAAATAGTGTTTTTGTTTGGGACAACAAGGTTACTTTGATCCTAGCCTCTGATCCTATGAGGGAGAGGTGAAAACAAAGGTGCTCATTGGCCTTTTTCTAGAGATTTTTCCCTATTGATATCCTACCAACTTAATCTAAACATCAAAAGCCTTTCTAACCATCAGTAGTGACCTCATTAATCAGCACAATTTAATTTTTCTAACAGAAATAATTTTGCAAATGCATAAAGGAGAAATAACAATACATAAAGGAGGACTTGGCTCTTAGGTTGGGCCCAACCCTAAGAGCTACGGCTCCTATAAAGAACTCAGAGCTGATACAAAATAAGACTGCTTGTCATTATCAAAAAATTGTCATCAACAGAAAGTTATGCCAAAATGGCTACAAAAAAACGAGCTGAAAGTGACAGCACTATAGTGCAAAAAATGCAAAAGTTTAAAAAGTAAACTACGAAGGCTGAGGCTTTCTTATTTATACATCACAAGGGGCCTAGCAGGTCTCCTACATTCAAGGGACTTGGCTGTCCCAACTGCTAGTAGACAATCCATCTTCCCACATCTGCTTGGCTGCATTTAGGATCCGTTTTGGTGGCCTGTGAGCTCGAAGTTGAGGGTGGAGATCCCGAGGAAGGGCCATTTAATGTCAGAGACAACCCCCCTACGAATCCTCACCTCAGGCTTGGCTGTCACCTAGCCCATGATTGCCTGGTTTTGCTCCAACATTTGTCCAAAAAACCTAAAATAACCACGTATTAGCCTCCTAGGTAGAGTGACCACCCTTATTCGTTCAAATGACATAAACATACTAAAAAAAATGCATAATCTATGAAAAATGGAGGATTGAACAAGGACAATTAGGCAAAATGAGCCCAAAAAGTTACCCAATTTGGGGCTCATCACCAAGGTCAACAGGCTCAACAACCTCTTAACCCGTATGTTTCTTATCAACAACCTATGACTGGAGAGTTCCAAGGTGTTCAAGGTCAAAATCCACCTTATGGCCAAGGTAACCCACAATGGGGGCACAATCAAATGCCATATGGCCAAAATCCCCCACTATGGGGCAAAAATCCTTACCAACAGGGATGGCTCCTCTGGTCGAACCTACTTATTGACCTCTAATGCCTTTTAATACTCAATTGTTATTCTTGGCTACACTAGAGTTGCCAAACATGTCTTTACCTACGAATGGTCCAATCCTTCATTCACCATACTAACCTCTGTTTCCATCCGAGATCCCAAGTGATTGTCCTAAGTCCAATGAGAAATAAGAAGAAGATCCTCAAGCCCACGTGATGACATATCACATCTAATGCTCTTCGAATTCTTACATTGATGATTCTATTCATCTCTGTCTTTTCCACTGAACCCTCATAGGTGTTGCAGCCAAGTGGTACATCGAGCTTCCTTGAAGTACTTACCATGACTTTAACTCTTTAACCATGTCTTTCCTCATGCATTTCCAGTTGTCGATTCGCTATGAAACTAGAACCCATCTACTCACATTGCTTAAGAAAGATACTACGACACACATCTCCGATCACATCCATGAATGGAGATGTAGACGTGGCCTGATCAAATTCGAGATTGCTGATTAGTTGCTCAAATAATGGTTCACGAATTCATTCATAGCTCCAATTGCTTGTGATATAGCTACGGGTGGATGTGTTACTGAAGAACAAGACATTGTTCGTTCCCAGTACTTAGATCTTGTTTATTCTTAGTCTAGCACTTTATATGAGTTATTACCTAATGCTCCACAGCCATTATTCAATTCCATGGCATCAAAGTTGCAGACTACACCTCCTGTTGATGGAGTAACTGGTTCAGTGTCTGAGATCCCTGCTAAATGTTCTTCTAAACAGAAGTCAGTCTCAAACACTGCTTCCAATATTTCCTCCTAAAATCCACCTAGCCCTGGTAAAACCTTAGAGGTCCACATTGTCCAGCGTACCACAGTGGAAAAATCGTTGAAAGGTAAGAAGAAAGGCAAAGGCAAAGGTAAAGTTGATGCTCCAAAACAGGGTCTGCCTAATTCGTCTACTGGTGATTCTTCACAATGGAAGCCCAAGTATTCGTGCCTCATTTGCGAGTAGGATCACTATACCAAGGATTGTCCTCAACGATCCAAAGTTAGTCGTTTTCTTAAAGGGACCCCAGTTGTCCTAAAAGAGCCATTTCTGTCTCAGTAGACTCAAATGGTAGACCAACCTCAATCATTTTCTTCCTTAGGATCTAAAGTGTTCATGATGAGTATGCCTAATTAATGTGACTACTAGATCAAAATATTACCAAACTCCTACTCTGATAGCTGAGAAAGAGAAAGAGGCCACCCCTTCTTCTTCTACACTGAGTTCTGGCGCTCTTCATATCGACCGCCCTAACCTTGATTTTTATGTATGGCCACACTCTCGAGGTGTGATAAGGAAATCCTTGTACAATCCCAATGCTCAAGCCTCTCAGCACTATAACATTGTTGAGGATTTGGCTCAGGCATCATCTAGTATGTCAGCTCTCGAGGTGCTCCAAAGCTATCCGTCTCAACAGAAATCTTTGTTGTCAGCTATTGGGGGTATTGATACTACCGATTCCAATTTGA